>JALIZH010020255.1:0-42941 GCA_030522465.1 Rhipicephalus appendiculatus
CTTAAGTTTGTCTGGAAATCTTGATTGGCGTTTGGCGTCCATGTGTTTGCTTCTTCATTTTTAAGGCGAAAACCTTTAATGGCTCATGCTCGTAGCGTCCGTCCGTCCGTGCCCTGGAACGGTGCCAGCTGTGGCGTCTCCCCCCTCACACTCTCTCAGCAATCACGTGATGACAGCATCTCGTTGCAGCAGTCGAGTTAGTCGGATGGCTCCCACGCGCACGCGTCTCCCCAGTAGCCCGGCCACGATCCGCCCACTCATGCAAGAAGGGAGACGCGCGCGTCGCGTTCCACTCTGACCGACCCCATCTCAATGGGCACAGGATTTCGCCGAACACACTTCGGAATTTACAAGGTGTCCTTGAATTTTAGAGGACCAGCGGTGGGTATAAATGTTTGCCCAAGTTCTGTGGCATGTACAGTGGTCAACACACATGTCTAGAACGACGGAGCGTCGTACTCGGAACAGCACGAACGACATCTGCTGTTCGAAACGGGCCACATCTGAGCATGTGCGGCGCCAGTGATGTGCCTGCCTTGCAATTTCCGTCCTTGTTTATGGCCACCGCCGCAATAATTGTTCTGGTCGTCAGAAGCGTTATGAACTGTATGTAGCACCGAAAAAAGGAAAAAAAAATCATGGTTGATCCCTCCGTCATAGGAATCGGTATAACACGAAAGTGAAACATGTCCTTACAGCAGTGGTTGAATGTTTACTGTACATTGATATAAGAGAGCTTGCACAATGTCTATTGGTGTTTGACAGTTATAGCGTGGTTTAACGTGGATACATCCACCTTGAAGCTTCGTGGTATCCATCTGTATCCCGACGACTAGCGTCCACGATCAATGATTAAACAAACCCTTGTGGTCATAGATGCGTGTGGTCGCTGTACAGTGAGAGCGGAATCAGAGAAAGCGGTGTGACAGCCAGAAGAGCGTCACTGATTGGACGCCGAACATGGGCTAAGGTCGCCTACTCGCGGCACATTCGAGTTATTGAACAACCCTGCCCGACCAGAGGGAAACGCAACGCGCGTCTTGTCTTCACCGTCGGCCGGCTGCGATTTTTCGCGGGGCGAGCTAGGAACGCGGAGTTACGGCCACGCGAAGAACTCGCGCGTCCGCAGACCTATTTTTGGTATGGACGGATGCTATGAGAGAGGACGACGCTAGGGGTAAGGTCGCCACCTGGCAGTGTTTTAATGCGTCGACAAAATTGCACTTTTCCTATTCGAAACGCGCCGAATGGGATGGACGCGTAGAAGCAACGCTTTCGAGGAACTGATCGGGAATTTCATTGTCATGATGCATTCCTTCACTTTAGCAAGAGCACTGTTAGAGGACAGTGGTAGATATAAAAGGCGTGTTTTTAAAGCGTACGGCGTATGTGACCGTGGCGCAGTGGATAGCGTGCCCGGCATTGCTTGTGGCGGACCAAGAGGTCGTAGGTTCGAATCCGGTTGACGGACCTTTTTTTCTTTGTCTTCTGATCACGTGTATTTTTTCGACGTCATTTCCGTGACGGAAATACGTCACTCAAATCTTGGGGGACCCCGGCATAAAACACTTTCGTGTTAAAAAGCGAAAGTGCAGTCGCCCGGATCAGGGCCTTGTATACTGTGAACTTATTTTCGGTTAGTGGTATCATATCATACCGAGAACGATTCGCTTCGCTTTTTTTCTCGTTTCCTTTTTTTTGTTTGTGTTGTTTTTGTGCTAAACCGTTAGAGCGCTTTCGACGGCTAAAGCTGTTGTTGCGTCCGCGGTGATAAACAAGGTTACAAAATGCAAGGGAGGCTCGTCGTTGGCGCCACGCATGCTCAGATTGCCTTGTGCCGTATTTACGATTGCAGATGTCGATCGTGCAGTTCGAAGCACGACGCTCTGTCGTTCTGAGAGTTGACCTCTGTACGTTTTTGTGCTCGTCCAACTTGAATTTTCGCGGACCAGTGGCGAATTGTGGGGCTTTGCCAACTTCTGTGGCGCATGCGCGCTCGGAGTTTCTGCGTACATAGTACGGAATAGTTCTGGTATCGCCTACCCATGTACAGCTCCACTGAAAAAAAACAAAAAACAAAACTGGCAGATCCCAAGTACCATGGGAATCGATGGTATGCGAAGCATGCGCAGGCAGGGGGACTGGGTTGTAATTTTTTTTTTATTGAGCGAAACGTTACGAAATGGCGTTAAATATATGTACAAATGTTGTACGCAGACATATGTTCAACAGTCGCACAGTCGCATATGTTTCATATAACCAGCCTTTACAGTTGCGTAACGATGCCAACAGAAACATGGGTATTACCAACACCAGAAACGGTAAGCTGATATGTAGCACTTGTGCTTGCGAGGATGGTAGCCCTGGATAGTGCTTCATGGACCAACTACAGTGGATGGCGCTTAAGTATACAATTGACGTTAACCCGACCTGGCGCCTGCCTCATAGGAGTGTATATGTAATATTTATAAAATTAGATAGCCTGCACTGCAACCACAATTGACGTTTCACCAACATTACGCCTGCATAGGGTCTTCTTCCAAAGCAGTTCCGAGACCTGACGTGGCTCTGTGGTAGAATACTTGATTGCAACGCAGATTACTTGGGTTTGATTCCTGCTGGGACCCTGATATTTATTATTTGCATTCGTCGGGTCAACGCTGCTGACGTCAGTTTTTCTTAACGCTCTCGCATTTAAATTACTAATGTCTGTCCTCCCCGTTCCTGGGTAGATATAAATTGTCAAACAACTGTGGCGCACACCTGCACACCGCGGCCTGAGGTATACGGGTATGTGCCACACGTGTCTGCAGGAAAGGGTTTGACAACGTAGGCGACAGGATTTTCACGTTATTCATATCATGACCAGTCAGACATATTCGTCGATGCCTCTTACCCTCCCATACAAATTTTGGTGTGCACCAAGTTAAGGAGGCGATCACGAGAGCACCCAGACGTAGGCGGCTAGATAGATAGGTAGATAGATAGTGTGGGAATCCAGGCGCCCGCACCAGTTGCTCGACGCCATTTTCCCTTGGAGAACGCTCGTGTTCTTCTCCTCCCGACGGGACGGATGGCAGCTGGTCATAAATTGCTGTCACTTCGCTGCCACCCCGCCCCTAAAAGACTTAACACGATGTCCCATTGGCCTAATTTTGGCAGGATTCGGGCCTTGCTCGCGCTCGCCCGACAAGCGGGAGCGCGGGACGGGGTTCGGGGAGACCACTTCGGGACCTCGGAGGGTGCGTATGCGTTTTGGCCTCTCCGGCCGGCGGCGATCCTTTGTTCTTTGTTCTTCGTCGCCGGCCGGTGGCTACGTCGTCTCGTCGGGGTCCCGGCCTCGGCGGGCGCGCGCTCCTTTCCGCGGTCTCGAAGTCCCGAGGCAGCGCCTCGCGATCGTGCACCGTATGTTTCTCTCAACTCTTCCTATGTCTGTTCTGTTTCTTCTGCTCGGGGGGTGCGCGATTGCGGGGGCGCTGGCCGAAGGGTAGGTCGGCACTTCAATAATAATATGTGGGGTTTTACGTCCCAAAACCACGTTATGATTATGAGAGACGCCATAGTGGAGGGCTCCGGAAATTTTGACCATCTGGTGTTCTTTAACGTGCACTGACATCGCACAGTACACGGGCCTCTACCATTTCGCCTCCATCGAAATGCGACCGCCGCGGCCGGGATCGAACCCGCGACCTTCGGGTCAGCAGCCGAGCACCCTAGCCACTGATCCACCGAGGCGGACAGGTCGGCACTTCAGACTTGGTTCTTTGTTTCTTTGTTCGCTTTATAAGTGCGCCATTCGCGGCCACTAATCGGTATATTTTGTAACTTGTATTAGCTAATTGGTGTCCTGTATAATTATGTCACTTGCGATTGGTTGTATCGAATGATTGATCTCATTGTATTAAATTCCCAGTTTTAAACTACCCATTTAGGAGAGCGTCTCCTAGGGTCTCCCTCGCTGCGTGCGCGGGCTCGCCGTCCCTTCGCGGTGATGGTCCGAGCTCTCGTGCGCAGCAATGCGAACGGTATACACGGGGTGACGAGACGAACGAGGACGCGGCACCCTGCTCGGAGCTCGCAGTGCTCGGACCCGCGGTGGTGTTCGGTGCGTACGGCTAAGTGGATAGCATGGCCGTGCGTGCCTGGGGTCGGTAAAGGTAAAATTGGCAAGACAAGATAAAAGAACACCACAATAGATAGATAGATACGTAGATAGAAACGCAACAGTGCTTACAGTATGCAAAGAAATGCTTCGCATTTAAAAAATGATTCCCAGTCACTCACTGAGAAGTTAGAGCAAGACAGGCGCGAGCAGGCAGCCATATTTTCCCGGTAACAGCTGCACAGCAATACCTGACCAATCAGCGCACTGCATGCGTAACGTGAAGGATCTTAACTGTGGACTTATTGGACTTAATTAAGTACACTACCCCTGACGATTGCCAGTTCCCGGGCGGATGTGCTGCTCGGCGTCATCATGCTTATAGAGCCGTACTAATTTCTTAAACAAAGTCAGTTTGGCCCATCGTTTATACACATTTCTTCCATGTGAATACTTAATTTGTGTGTTTATGTCTCTGTCATTTTTTTTTCTTTTCGTTCTTTTTGTTTCCTCCCATCTTCCTTTCCTCTATGTTTCCCCTTCCCAAAGGAGCAGGCAGGCGTTGTGCCCCTTTCGGTGGCACTTGGCCGCCTGTTCCCTGTCTATTTCCAGCGTTTCTTCGTGTTTTCTGTGTATCCAAATCAGCTACTACTACTACTACTGCTACTACTACTACTACTAATAATAATAATAATAATAATAACTGTGGTATGGACACAGTTGAATATTACAGATCTTCGCGCTTAGGTTTAATCTGTTTTCGTGCACGTGTGTTGACTGGCTGTGGTCGTGACCTCAGGATTACCTTCTTGTTTTGATGTGGCGCGCATTTCATTGTGGGTGGCTGCGTGCACATACGTGTGAAGCAGCCCCATGGCGGAACGTTGCAAGTTTTACGCTGGATCTCATGTCGTAGATGTGTGTTAGAGTGCACCAATTTTCCGATTTTATTGTAAACGTGACTTAAGCGGGGTTGAGGACAGCAGCTACCAAAAAGGAACGAGACTTGCGAAGCATATCATTCATTCATTCATTCATTCATTCATTCATGCCTTACCTCCTTTTTTCTACTTAACGCGGTGACAGGAGTGTTCATTCAGGATAAATAACAAGGACGTAAATTTCAACTGAAATATCTAATTTTGTCTTGCTTTCCTGCTCTGTGAAAAAAAAAAAAAGAATTGAAGAGCAAAAACAAAGCAACCGAAAAGGACACGTGGGTTCATATATGGTAAGCCTCGTGTCAGCTTGCGCGTTGCACAACAAAAGCGAACACGAAACTCGCCGATGCTTCCAGGCAACACTATACCACGTGATGTCTTTCTCGGAATACAGGAAAGGTACATCTACCACTGGCTGCCTCGCACGCCAGTGTCTCCGCCGCTGCAGTCAAGGAAAATAATAATGATAAATGTTGGGGTTTTAACGATAGATTATGAGGAACATATTAGTGAACGGCTTCCGGAAATCTGGACAATCTGCTGTTATTTCACATGCACATAAATGTAAGTACAAGGGTCTCAAGCATTTTCTCCTTCATCGAAATGAGACCACCGCAGCAGGGACTCGATACTTGTCGCCTAGAGGCACCCGGCAATACAGTTTACGAGATCCGACGGTAGCGCTAGAACTCCCAGCCTAGCGAGTAGACGCAGCAAAAGGGGACCTGCCAGGTCACATGTGCCTTTTTTTTTAAGTGGGGGGAGGGGGGGGTCACGGGTGATTATGGATGCACTCAGGAGGCGTTCGTTGAAAACGTGCCCAAACGGGAGACACTTGAGCGCGTCGATGTGTTCAGCGAGCGTTTCATTTTCTTGGTATCCCTGGCGGTCGGTGCCGTCAATGCTGAGGCGGCCCACAAGAGCTCCATCGCGCCCTCATGGTCAGTGTCGGGTGCCTATACTAGGCGCTCTTATATGCAGGGGTCAACGCTCGAGCGATACCATTAAAAATTTCCAAGGGTGTAGACGCCTGGAAAATGCTGACGCTGAAGAGCGTCAGCGATGTGCCCCGCCCCCCTTATGAGCCCCTGCATACAAATTCAAGTATTTTTTCATGCTTATTCACCCGGAAAGCGAGAGAGCATTGCACTCACCTCCTGTAACGCTGGCTTCTCAGCGCCGCAATACAGCCGCGGCGAGCTCTTTTGTTCTTCTTTCAAGCCAGTGAAGGTTGATAAATGAATGGTTCCGCTACACAACATTAATCCAACAGGCGTCGCGATGCACGTCATGTGCCGGCTTCAGAGAGCGTTCACGGACACAACGCACGAAGTCGACGACGTCGTCGAACGCCGGCTGAAGAGACCGATGACGCGTGGGTTTCTCGGAGGCCCGAATTCCGCCAGAACATCGTGGAACTTCTCCGGAATCACTCACACATTCACTCGAACGCACACCTCACAAACACCGCATTGAACACGAACCACTCACGCACAGAATCCCCGTAAAGGTAACCACTCTCGACGAATCATTTCACTTCGCGACCGATGTAGGCGGCGGTCGTGATTCGAGGCAGGTGAGGGGATTAGCGAGTGGAGGTGGGGATCACAAAGAAACCACGAGGAATCATCACAGCGTGGAGGGATCATCGGCACGATTGGCGGAGCGCGATCGATCGTAGTAGGAAAAGAAAAGGGCGTTGCAGGTTCCTCCGTAGCGGCCGCCACACCATCACTGCAGGAACAGAGGCTAAAGCAGACGAACGCCCACGGGCACGAAGAACGCAAGCCACAAGCGCAGCCCTGAGATCAGCATCCGAAACCTAGCGAGAGGAGCCGGCAAATGCGCGGCGCAACGAGCGCGCACCGCGTGTGTGTGCCGACGGCGGTGGCGTCCGCGATACACTCTCCGACGCAACTTCGCGCTTATATATTTTTTTTCCTCTGCGACGCCGGCCGCGCTGAGAGGACGGCAAAGATGGCGAGAGAAGCGGCGGAGGATCAGCCTCTTTCGCCTCGGCCGCCGCTACTCTGGTTATCGCGCTTTTTCCACTCCCTCAGTCAGAGCCGCATCACTCGGGTCGACTCGGATGTCATTAGTCTCCAACGCGTTACTCCACTCTCCGCACATTACTCCCAACTATTTTCTAGAACTGGTGCGCGCGCATCGTTGCGTACAGAAAGCACATCGCTATGTGAGAATAAATGGTCAACGGAGGCCTAAATTTCGTTTGTTTTTACCTCCAGAGATGGCGTGAATGGTTGGAAACTTTAAATGCTGGCGTGGAACTTGTTTTTAATTTGAGGGCGAGCGCCAGGGATGATTTGTAGGCGGCATGGTTAAGTAAAGGGCTGCATTATTATTAAATACCCCCCCCCTCCACGCACTGAGGTGGCTACCCGCGCATTTTGAGCAATGTGAGAGTACGCTGGACTCAGCGACCGTTGCTGCAGAGTGGCCTCAGCGCTGGCCTCAGTGGCAGTTCGTTGGCAGAGTGGAAGGAGGGTGGCGCTTGAGTCGTTTGCAAGAAGCACTGGGGCTAGAGTTGAGACGGGAAGAAGGCAGAAGAAAAAAAATTCCAAGGAGCACCATCATGGGTTTAGAAGGGGTTCACGTCAATCTCACTAACAAACTAGGACATTAATAAACAAGCACTGTTCAAAGTGGTGGAAAAAAATTGGCCGCGTATCTGCGTGCTTCGCTGCAAATGTCGTCGAAAGACGATAGTCTTGTGCCGACCGTACTGCATGAGTACCACAATTTAATACCTGGGCTAGCCGCCGGGCTCGTTTTTCGGACGGTTCCCGGGCACGCTTGAGACGGACGCCGGCGCCTCTCCGCTGAAATTTGGTCGTCGGTCTTTTCTCTGCGTTCTCTGATCATGTCTTGTTGAGTGGATCGTATTTCATCAAGCGGCCATATATGTTTTGCCTTGCCTGAGACAGCGCTTTTCTACGTTGAATCAGCCGCATCTGGCTGGCATTGATAAAACAGAAGAGGACGCCATCTGCAACGCTATCGGGGAACACCGCCTTGTGTTGAACTATGCTGCTGCCAGGTGGCAGCACTACAGCGTCGAAGTTAAATCACTGGGCGGAGACTTGTTTTGTACACAACGGCGCATTTTCAGCGCCGCGTAATAAACACTAGGATCTTTATAATTACGTATCTATAGATTTTGTTTTAAAGGAACACTGTGAATAGTACTAAGGTATTGATGATGTGCCTCAGATATGCGTAATATTTGATTTTTAATTGCCCCCGCTCACCCGTATGAACACATGCTCCTCGGTAAAGATTGGAGGTCGTAAGGCAGGGGCTTAAACTTTGGCCAGCTAGCTGAATCGTGCGACGTGCCGACAAACAGAGAAACAGACAGACCAAAATTTCTCCGTATAGGTATCCCAAGAAAGACTATCGTCTTTAAAAGCTTTCAGGACAGGCGAATGCCGGACAGCTGGCGACAAAGTAGGACGAACTTAATCTGTAATGGCGAGGCAGAGAAAGATAACATTCACTGATATACAAATCTGACCGTTACATCGGTACTACAGGGGTTGGGAATGCAAGCAATAAAAATAAATACGGAAACATGTACACACATAACGGTATTTTGGAAGAACTCCAGAGTGGAAATCGAATGGTCTGGAGTTTAGACGATAAACTATTTGTTCTTACGCAGTGTGCAGAATTATCTAAAATATAAAACAGACCTTTATACATTCCGTTTCTATTCATTACTGGGGAGCGTGTGACAACGCCAATCATTGAGAATTATGGAGTGTATTGAAGGAGACGAAACATCAATGTCCATAATCTTCACCTAGGTGTTTCAAAGTTTTTAAAAGTTTTCATGAACAATGAACGTTTATTGCTTTCGCTCCGCATAGGAGTTTCAGAAACTGATGTTTCCGAATGTTGAGCAACGCTGCTGAAGAATTTCTTTACGTGTTTCCTTCTCCCCTCTTACGGAAAAAATCCGTAAACAGGGGTTGTGTGCTCGAGCCACACGACCTCTGTTTACGGATTTTTTCATTACAAGCTTCCATCTTCACCTTCCTGCCGTTTTTTTTTTTTGCTTTTCCCCTCTTAATAACTTATTTTCCTTCGATTTGCAAAGCTTTTTTGAAATCCTTTTTCTTATCAGGATGCACCGAGGGTCGTTATTGCGTGAAAGCGCGCATTTAAAATTCCGCCAAAAGGCATCTTGCATTCGTCATTTCTAAAAACAATTAGTGGTTCAATAATTCATTTTTTCAAAAGGGAATTGCTAGAGTGTGCGTTGCCTAATTGCAGCGTCTGCCACCGAACAATTCCCGAGAGGGACAGAGATATCCGTAATTAATATTTTTTGAACGGACAAACAATGTCTGGTAATATCCCCCATTCCCTACACAGTCTCCCCCCAATCTGCATTCGCAATACGCGCTTACGAAAAAAAAAAAGACAGTTTCCCCCGCCGCCGATAACAGCCTCTAGTGACTCCTTTGCACAGAAAATGTCACCCGCGGGAAAGACTTCTACAAAAAAAGAAAGACAATAAATGATAGCGAACTCTGCCGTGGGGCATGTTTCCGGACTCTATTACGTTACGGCCCGCGGCGACGGCTTCTGGTGCCACCCGCTTTTATCTCGAAAGCAAGCAGTGCGTTCGTGGGTGCTTAGTTCGAAGCTTTCTATAAGCTTTCGGGAAACGCTGCTGCAAAATGACGCTATACGAAGGATGAACCAAACAAAAAGAGAGACACGAAAACCTGCCAGAGGAGTTTTGTTGGCTGCCCTTTCCTTCCCTTCGGGCTTTAGCGATTCACGGTCGATGCCGATTAAGCCAATGGGGAGAGAAAAGCGAGGCCCCCGGGACCGTTAGGGGAGTTTTTCCCGCAAACACCGACTCCGTGGACATTGATTTCGGGGCCATTACGTTAGAGACCAGATCGCTTGCGTTGTTGCGCTGCAAATATTCCTCGATGCGGGGGCGTGATCGTTTATGGCGGCATTATGGAAAGCTTTGAGAAGGTTCGAGTGCAAATACACGAAAGGGCAGCGGGGACGGGAGTGCAGAGTAAAGGTCTAAGGGGTCAGCGGTGATAGTGCGTCGCCACGTGACCGAAAAATACACAACACGCCGGCCTGAGAGGTGTTGACTTGACCGCGACCTCTACTGACCTGAAATAATATTTTTTTTCTTTCGATTCACGAAGCGCGCAGTCATATGCTGAACGACAACAAAGTACAGCAGAGGGCAAACGGGGATAGGGGACGCTGCCCCACACACTTACGGCGCTTTTAACAGCTTCGCTGTCAAAAGCGTGTGACCGGCGCCCCTTCGAGGGCCCCATTTATCGATTCTCTGCGGCGCCGGCGACGGGTTTCGCGCGTACGACAGCACTGCCATCGATGTGTGTAACTCATAACAACGTTCGCTGCAAAATGTGTCAACAAAGCAGTTGGTGCACTGGTCTGTGGCAACCTGCATACGCCGTCATCCGCTTGCATGCACCGGCGCTCTCGTACAAATAACGAAGCGCTGCGCCGGCGTTTTTCGTAACCGAATGAGAACGGTACGGTTGCAAGACCAGCGAAACGGCTGAGAGCAGGAGGCAGTTAAATTAGTGCAACGGCACCCGTTTCTTGTTCGCGTTTTTATTTTCTTGCGAGTAAGCTTGAATGTCCATGCTTGGGAGCGAATTCCCAAAGCTCTTCTTGCGCAAGTGTCCTTGCTTCGCATCCTTGAGCCGCAATGCGGCAAGTGTTAGAAATGGATTATTTATTTATTTATTTATTTATTTATTTATTTATTTATTTATTTATTTATTTATTTATTTATTTATTCAAAATACCTTACAGGCCCAACAGGGCATTGTGTAAGGGGAGCATCAGAAGAATATATGCATGCACAGCCTAAATACAAACAATAACAAAATAAGAAAAAATTGTCGAAAATTATACAGTGCATAACAGTGACAATGATAAAGAAAATACAACGGGAACTAAACGAAGGCGACGGAACATGTGAGATTGTGACTATACAACCGGCTACAAAAAAGTGAACAAAATTTCTGAAGAGTCATTGAGTTACACAAGTCATAAAAGCGAAGACATGTCTCAAGATTACACGTACATTTGCGGCAATCGATTCAGGTGTAAGCGCTTTACTTCTTCACATGGATTTCTTCGCTTCTACAAAAGGGCTCGAAGCCTGCGAAATTTTCTTATTCTCCTGTTAACAAATGTTTGAAATAATTTTGAAGGAACTACTGCGAGATTCGCGTCGTGAATGCGGAAACAACACGAATTTGCGAGGCAAGACGTCAAAATTAAACCAGCATTTTTCTCAGCTCAACCTCACACGCTTTCCGTCACACCCGTTACACCTGGCGTGTGAGGCACAATCTGTTTCGCGCCTTTAAGCTTTTTTACGTGACATCACGACGACGGTGACATTATTTTTCGCCTGTATAGTCCACATAACTGCTTTCCAAACAGTAACGCACAAGAAATGTATATCTTCTATTGCGTGCCTCACATTTTATACCTAAGAGAATGCGAAGGAGAGCTGCATTCGTCATAGCACACCTATTTTCTAATGACTATGGCTTTGTGGCTTGCTAGTACTCTCCCCGAAAATATTCTGGCGCTTTTTACCAAACATCCCATTAAGATATCTGATATCTTAACCAGAGCTGTCAGAGGCACACCACGAACGTTACTGCTAAGTCTGTGCAGTATGTCCCTCGTGTAGCATATGGGCCACACAGCGCATCTCACCATCGTCTCATTCATGACTGACGGCGTTACATATTACGATGATGCCCATCAACCGCCGTGTAAAATAAATGTCACTTTTTTTCTCTCTAGAGAACGAACACACACACACGTATACATTCTGAGAATTCGTGCGCAGAGGCTAATTATGACCCAAAACTGATTATATATGCGAAAAAAGGAACACGGTGAACTTGTTGGCTAGTTGGTTTAACATTTCAATGAGGAAACAGCGCAGTAAAAACCGGAAGAGGAAGCAAGGAACGAGCAACACACCACACGAAACGCTTCGTGTGGTGTGTTGCTCGTTCATTGCTTCGTCTTCCTGTTTTTACCGCGCTGTTTCCTCATTGAAACAAGGAACGTTTGTGCAAGCAAATACGAGTGCAGCGAAGGAATCCTTGTACTTAGAAGCAACATGCCAGCTTTTTTCGAACTGAAGGTAAATAAATATAGAAGTTGTGACTGCACCAGACACTCGACTTCATTATTATTAATAATGGGAGGCTCGCACGCAAGCGCGCCAATAACACATGCACATACAAACGAGGTGGCGAAATTAGTGTGGGCGCGAAGATTAGGCTTTCAGACAGCTAACTGCAGGTGCTTTTCCTTTTCCCGCAGTCGAGAGCAGATGCCGCTCCCGACCAGTGGTCGGTACGCTCATCCTCTTTACTTTGTGCAATAATTAGATCTGGTTCGCTTATGGATCAATGCCCAGGAACGAGTCACCTGCATATGCCGTCCGCAGGGAGCGTGTTGACAGTTTGTTATGTATTGTTTCGTTTTCTACTGCGACATTTCGGGAGTGATAACTCAACAGAGCAACCTGGCCAACTGAATTCGACGTAGCAGTCACAGAGTTGTGAAAACTACTTGAGAAAGAAAATAAAAAGAAAACTGATCGAATGAAATATCTCTAACAAAAAGCCGCGCTAAGTTCACATGAGCTCATATAAGAGACGATGTAAACGTAGAAATAAAAAAAAAAGGACCAAGGTTGGCGTCCGAAGTTGAGGACGGGTATTTGCTATACTTTGATGTAACGTTACCTACTGTATTTCATGATTACTGTACGCATGTATATACATTCTATCTTTTTTTGTTGTTACAATTCTTGGCGTGTTCCTTGATGTTGTTGTACAGATCTAACTCCATACTATGTATATGATCAGTTGGATGTATATGTAACAACTCGTGCATGGGCCTCTAAATGGGCCTGCAGTATCCTATAAATAAATAAAATAAATAAAATAAAAACAGTCAACTGAATGACGCGCCGTCACATTACGCCTCACAAGCAATTCGCAGGCAGCGAAGACACCTTTGCAGGAGCCAGGAAATCGAAAGTTGGAAGGAAAATGAAGTGCTTGTCGTCTTATAAAAACCAGTAATCCCACCATGAGCTAGATTATAAAGTGTAAAAACGTGGATAGTGTAAACGCGCTCAACAAACTCGCTTTTTTTTTTTTTTTTTGCAAAGGCACGTTGAAACTTCGCGTCGTGATTAGCTGACGCCATCTGTTGCTGCCTTCACTGCATGGCGTGGAGTCAATGAGGCAGAGTGCCCCGCTACTGTCCAGCCCGCAAAGTATCCCAGAAATGCGCGGGTAGTCGATTACTGGAATAGCCTAAGCGTTCCTAGGCCACTCGTGGTCACGCAACAAAGCCCCTTTGTGAGAACACAAACAGCAGATGGGCGGGCGGACGAAAGCCACCCACAAAGCCCTTGAGCGCAAAGCAATCGATTCGCCCGCAAGCATTTAGCGGTCGCATGTTCGGAATCAATCAGAGCCCAACGTTCTGTATGGGACGCCGAGTCCCTTCCTGGTACGAGGATGTTCGGGGACCATTCCCCGGTCGATTCGTACGACGACCAGTACTTAGCATACAGCTGCCTTCAAAAGGTTGACCTGAGGATAACGACACCGGGAAATTATGTAGCCTGCCCGGTAAGGCACTTAACCACGTCTACGTGTACTCTTATGCCCCTGTTCTGTGGTTGGATATACTCAACTCAACTCAACGTATGATCATGACTGGGTTGCTTGCAACGGTTGACTGCGTATGACAGCCAACTACCGTGGGTTGACTACTCTACCCAGATACCGCAACGGCACTGTCATAATAATCAACGTTTGTAATCGTGTTGTATAGCCCAGGGAGATCGACGACAAAATGTAAAAGAGACGCAATAAGCAATGACATGAATCAAGACGTGCAAGTTTCTACCCGCTTCGAGGTCCTTTCTCGTATAACAGACCCTCTCAACCATTAACACGCAAATAACGAAATAACAAAGCCAAATTTCCACACTCTTCAAGCTCATTTCTCGTACAACCGGCCCTTTCAAGTGCTCCCGGTGACCAAGAAGCAGCTAGCCAAAATTTCCACCACGATGAAATGTTTGTAGTACTTCAGCAGACATTGCAATCGGAAGCTATGGGCAAAATACTAACCCACTATCATGAAAATTCCGCGTAAAATAACTGTAATTATAGTAATTTTTATAGTAAGTTAAATAAACCGGACAGAGAGAGATACAAAGGGGAAAACAGAAAAGTAATCAAGCCTTGGTTCGGTTGGCTACCATACATGTGGGGTGGGAGAATGGGGGAATAAAGGATAAGATAGAGAAGAAATAACAAGAGCAAGAAAAAAAATCACAGGGCCCCTCGTGCCTTCACTTAAGACGACTGGAAAATGAAAGCCATCTTCTATTTCCTTTCAGCCGATGTAGTGATCCCTGCTGCGCCACCCTTCGAGAGCTTTCTGCCCATAACGTCGTTTTTACCCTGCCTCCAAGATCGGAGACATCTAACCTGGTTTTGCATTGCCTCCGTGATCGGACCACAATTGACCAAGCTGTATGATGTCATGTGATGAAGTCATCATATGACGTCACGTGACATCAAGGTGACGTCGTGAAGAAGTGACAATGATGTCACATATTCTGGCGATCTGTGCGTCATCGTCACGTCATATGGTGACGTCATCCAGGGACGATGATTTTTTGCATCACTCGTTTGCCGGCTGTCAAATTTCGTGTTTGATGAGGAAATTAAGGCTTTCGCCTTAAAAGAACTAAACATTTAGTGTAAACACTCACAACACGAACTTCAACTTGTAGTTCACAAACGCTCGTGAAGTCCGGTCGTGTTCAGGTAGCGCCATAGGAGTTTAGTGGTTTTGTGCATGCATGAAACTGTAGGTCAAGGTCTCAGGATCTTGATTTTGATCGCGGCCTCGCGTCAAGACGAAAACGCGCGTCACGCAAAGGCCTCTCTGTATTTATAGGATAACTGCTAAGAGGCGCCCACATACCTCTTGATGCCTTGCCCTTAGAGAAGAGCCAGTTGCTACGACCTCGGGAATCGCGCTGACGAAGACGCCGCCCCTCCAAGTAGCCTCATTCGAGAAGTGGTCGCTTGACGTGCGCTACGGTAGCCAGGTTGTTTTCCCTGCACAATTGGAGTGAGAGTAGTTTGAGTTGAGAGAATACACATTTCACTTTTCAGGTAAAATCATTATATCCTAGGGAATGCACGTGTAAGAACAGACGCTTTACATAAAGGCGAATGCTTTAGATGCCTCACCATACGCGAAAATTTAACCGTCGGCAGAGTCTCGTGTCCCGCGGCGTCGCGTGGCTTACTTCCAGTGTAATCGTGAGCGCGTGCGCTGGCACGTGGCAGCATTCCGCGGCGACCGCGGTAACTGCAGCTCCGGATGCCCAAATCAGCCAATGTCTGTGGACTTTGGGTTTATGGCACTGCCATTTTCGTTTACGCCATCACTCGTAGAGAAAACAGCTCGGGAGCGATTTCCAGCCGATTTGGGGAATTAATTGCAAAATCCAAGCCGCGCGCGCGCGGCCTGAAATTTACAATTAATTCTCGAAGTGAGTTGTGCTGACGTCAGCGCGCGTGCGTGTGAGCGTATGTGCGTGCGTGCGTGCGTGCGTGCGTGCGTGTGTGTGTGTGTGCGTGTGTGTGTGTGTGTGTGTGTGTGTGTGTGTGTGTGTGTGTGTGTGTGTGTGTGTGTGTGTGTGTGTGTGTGTGTGTGTGTGTGTGTGTGTGTGTGTGTGTGTGTGTGTGTGTGTGTGTGTGTGTGTGTGTGTGTGTGTGTGTGTGTGTGTGTGTGTGTGTGTGTGTGTGTGTGTGTGTGTGTGTGTGTGTGTGTGTGTGTGTGTGTGTGTGTGTGTGTGTGTGTGTGTGTGTGTGTGTGTGTGTGTGTGTGTGTGTGTGTGTGTGTGTGTGTGTGTGTGTGTGTGTGTGTGTGTGTGTGTGTGTGTGTGTGTGTGTGTGTGTGTGTGTGTGTGTGTGTGTGTGTGTGTGTGTGTGTGTGTGTGTGTGTGTGTGTGTGTGTGTGTGTGTGTGTGTGTGTGTGTGTGTGTGTGTGTGTGTGTGTGTGTGTGTGTGTGTGTGTGTGTGTGTGTGTGTGTGTGTGTGTGTGTGTGTGTGTGTGTGTGTGTGTGTGTGTGTGTGTGTGTGTGTGTGTGCGCGCGTGTGCGGGCGTGTGTGTGTCTGTGTGTGTGTGTGTTTGTGTGTGTGTCACAAATAAGGGAAGGAAGGAGGCCCATAAAGCCGACCTGAGAATTGCGCTGTCAGAATCCGCGCGCGATACCCAGCGCGTCGCTTTCACAGATTGGCTTAGCACTCTCAACGTCCTTGACTCGACATTTCGTTCGTCCACGCTGGGGAAAACTGTTTGTGTAGAGAAGCAGAGACGGGGTACTACGCCCAGCGTGGCGCCTAAAACGCCAACATCATCACATCCTGACGGACGGACCACCGCTGAGCCCAGCGTTGCGTGCTGTGGTGTGCTGGGCGCTCTCTCTCTCCAATGAAAAGAAGATACAGAAATAAGGCGACGTGGCACGAAGTGACCCGCACGTCCTCAACCGTGTCGACGCGTCAGCGAGATTGGTAGGGAGCGACAGAACGAGCCCACAGGTGCCTGACACAGCGAGACCTGAGGTGTTGCGGGTCGATGCGTGCTGCCACGAAGGTTGACGGCGACAGGCACCGCGAAGTGCTTCGCCACAGTTTCGAAAAGTGACAAGAAGATATTCTATTAAGGCGAAAGCCATATATATGTAGTTCAACGGGAAAATCCAAAGTACGGCGGCGGCCTTATGTCACGAAGTGTGCTGTGATGCTAGATACAGACATAATTATGCCAAATGATTAGAAGCACAAACTTAAGGCGATTAAATGTAAAGTTATGTTAGTCAACTTTACTTAAGTGAACTAAGAGTGAAATAATGCACATTAAAGTGAATGATGCACGAACCCAGTGGAAGAGCCATGAGTCAAGCATGAACCAAGTGACAAGTGTGAATCAAGAATGAATGAATTGATTTAAGTGCGAGACAACGTAGATTAAATTGAATCAAGGGTGAATCGAGAGCAACACCTTCTATTTTGTTTGGGGAAGAACTCGATCCGCCAGCTATATTTGATTACGTTGGAGTTATTGATTTCCATTTACACATGTACGCAAACGCAAACGGGAGGGTCTGAAGTGTTCCTTCCCTATCGAAAAAAAACAGCGTTTCCAGTGTCTCCCAGTGCGTTTCAGCGCACTGGGCGACACTGGCGACGCTATGCAGTGCGTCCCAGTGTCTCCCAGCGCGCTGGGGAGACACTGGGACGCACTGTACAGCGTCGCCAGTGTCGCCCAGTGCGCTGAAACGCACTGGGGACACACTGTGCAGCGTCGCCCAGTGTCTTACAGCGCGCTGGGAGGCACTGGTCACGCTGTACAGTGTCTGCCCGCACACTGGGAACACCGGCGGCACATTGGAAAAAAACTGGGCGCGCTTCATGGACTTTCTATAAGACTTTATATTGGATCGCGAGATGTCGAGCGTAAAATTTACCGAATATTTTCAAAATGTTCTGTCCTGTGTGCTACACATATATAGCTTTAATTTCAGTTAGGCGACGGATGTGCTTTTAGGCTAAAGCAATCATCTGTCCAGCGCGCGTGCGCTTTTCTTGAAGTGTGCTCGAGTGTCGTCAATGTAGTTTATAAACCACATTGAAAGAACTCATCATTCGCAACACAATATGGCAGTAGTATTAGTCTGATAATCAAGATCAACCTGCTCTAGCAGTCAGTCGATCCCGCTCGTACCGCAGAAAGCCGCACGCCACCGGCAGTTAGCCGCTGCAACGCCCAATCTCGGCGTTTTCACCTTCTGATTTGTGTAATCGAAGGTTCAAATATGACCTCGCTTGGATCAGTTATGATGGAAACTACATTTTAGCGGTTATTAGATTCTTTGTAATGGAATATATATCCACGACCTTCACAGCGACCGTGGCTCACGAAGTGCGGCCCTAAGCCTAATGCTCGTTTCGGCTAGAGTTAACTACTACAGATCTAGTACGCGGAAAGTAAACAAGGGGACAGAAAATATGTTCAAATGGGTGACGAAAAGTACAGTGTTCAGTGAGCAGTTCAGATGCACCATGTTTGCTACGTATGTATGACTAACCGCTTAGCGAGACAGTACGATTGCCGCAACACATCTGCGATTACGCTCGTAAGTTTTGGTGCAAAACGTGCCAGGTAGACGTTCTGATCCAAGGCAGCCCATAACAAACAAACAGACATCTCCTGTCAGGTTGGCGCGAGCACGAAGAGACGAAAATCTGCGTTTCTAATCGAGAAAACATTGCTATTGGATACCGGAATTAGCTATAACATGCAGAAAAAATAACCCAAAGCTTGTCTTTCGAGTGTGGCGTAGTGGGCAGCGTGTCAGGCTCAGAATGAGTCGGTCGTCAAGGTAGCAGGTTCGAATCCTGCACGCTCGTTTTTTTTTTCAATTTTTTTTCTTTTTTTTTTTTGTCCCAGTGCTCGTGTTTCAGCCTTAATTACGATGTGGGCATAACCAAAATTTTAAAAAAACAATTTAAAAGCCCGATTTTGGCCCATAACGCGTGTCTCAGTGTGCAGCGCGCCAGCGTCCAGTGTGCAGCGCGCCAGCGTCCAGTGTCCCAGTATCCAGCGCCACACTGGTCCCATAATCAGGTATGGCACTGGGACAGTGCCACTGGGTTTTCCGATAGGGTTACCCGTGGAACACTTCAGACCCTCCTTTTACAATATCTGAGATAGAGTGTGCAATGAAACAGGGTAATTCCCACTCTGCCCCAGGACATGACGGATTAACCCACCCGTTCATTAAAGAATTATTTGAATATCATCCCGAATTCTTCCGCTTTATTTTTAATACCGCCTTAAGAATCGGACATTTCCCGCAAGCTTGGAGAAAAGGAAAAGTAATATTCATACCGAAGCCAGGTCGTCCGCTCCATTCGCCTAAGGCGTATAGACCAATAGTTATGAACTCTATCTTTGGTAAAGTGTTAGAAAGACTCCTGAATGCACGTCTGTACTATTTCTTGCACACTAACCATCTTCTCCACAACAATCAATACGGCTTTACGCATGAAAAAAGTGCTACTTTAGCACTGTACACACTCCGAACTAAATTATCAGAGTACAAGGCATCCAAACTTCCTACCATCCTCATATCTCTTGATTTTGTCGGAGCATTCGATAGTGTTTGGCATCCCGCAGTTTTAAACTTTCTACGTAAGCACAGGTGTCCACAAAACTTGTACTTCCTACTCAAATCATTCTTGTCGAACCGCGCTATAAGTTTTTCAACCAACGTCGCACAAGAGACAGCTCACCCAATCATTGGCAGCCCGCGGGGATCCCCTATCAGCCCGCTACTGTGGAACATCATAATACACAGCTTACTCGACCTTCCCATGCCTCCCGGCGTACACATACAGGCATATGCGGACGATACCATTATCGCCATCACAGATACATCCAGACTTCCGTTACAAGCAAAAGCTGAGCATGTGCTGACTTTAATATCCAATTGGGCGCGAGAACAAAAAGTCACGGTAAGCGCAGAGAAGGACTTCTTTGTGTTCTTTAACAACGGGCACATTGGTACATCAAAAACGCCGTCCATCTATACGAATGGACGGCGTTTTTCTCAAACACAATAAAGAAATTAAGATTCTAGGCGTATTATTCGACCCCTCTTTAAACTTTCACGCCCACATTGATTATATAAAAGGAAAAGCTGAAGTGTCCACATCCCGCCTTCTCACATTTGTTAAATCGCACCGTTCGTTAAACAGTACACTGATTAGACGACTTTACCGCCAAGTCATCCTGCCGTCTCTCACATATGCATCTCCAGTATGGTGGCCTATGTTCCCATCGCAATTCATTAGGGCGCGAGTTTTATCGGTTCAGCGAGCCGTATTAATTTCATTAACAGGTGCATTCTACACCACACGTACGTCATCCCTACAAATTCTCGCTAACGCACCTCCGTTACCACTAGAGTTGGACAGATTATCTGCAGAATTTTCCCTATTCACGCTCCGGAACATAACTCACTATGGTGTAAAAACGTTCAAACCGGCTGACATCTTATATCCATGCAGTCCATGGGCTCATCACCCCGGTAAAAAATACAAATTTAGTTTCACTAAACTCTCACCGTCACTAGAAGCGGTTCTTTCCAAAACAAAAGCCATTCACGTATACACCGACGGCTCATACACGTCATACGCGGCGGGAGCGGCATACATTGCTTTGACCAAAGATAAAAAAAATCATAACTGTCAGGAAATTTCAGATACGCAACGCTTCAAGCGCATACGCCACGGAATTAATTGCATTTCAAGAAGCACTCCATTTCGTATTTACAAATAACTTTAACATGCCAACTCACATTTACACAGACTGTCTATCCCTTCTAATGAAACTTTCAAGTCTCACTGATAACGACGAGAGAATTTGGGACATGAAGCTGCTTCTTAACCAGATTATCTCGACAGGCAAACTTATAAAACTGTATCATGTACCCGGCCACATGGGAATTTTAGGAAACGAACTAGCTGACGCGGCAGCTGCATCAGGAGGTAGATCAGGCTTCGTGCGTTATGCCAAAATATCAATTCGGTCAGTACGGACTCAGTTTCATAAAATCTTGAATTCGTATTGGCACACCCATTGGCAGACAGAGGGACATGACACAACATTATTTCATTGGATCCCAAGTCCGTACAAAATTCCTCAGTGGTTCCCGCCTCCTAAAAAGTCTAACACATTTATTGTCTGGTCACGGACACTTTCAGTATTATCTTCATCAATTTAATATAACTACATCGGACAAGTGTATATGTGGCGCACTTTGCTTGAATGAACAACACTATTTCAATGAATGCCCAAACACGCAACACATTGCGACCCATTTACGCGTGCGCGACAGTGACACAACACTACCCGCGCATTATTATGAACTCTTGACCAATAAAAAATCTCGTGCTTATCCACTTCAGTTGGCATCAGTAATGCGCAATGCCGTCACTATGACATCCGCATGCTGCACATTAGCTACTAACACTTTATCAGGACGTCGCTTCATACTCCATTTCGTTTCCCTACTATCGCAGTCCATCATAATTTTGCGGGGATGCTCTCGCTTATACTCGCAGTTACGCCAACAGAGGTGGGGAACACCCCTGCGACTGATAACGATGGCATCACTGCTCCATCTTCTCTCAATACATGAACCATGGCATCCGCAACGCTTGCGCGAATAAATATCTCTTGCTCATTTTCCGCTGAAAAGCATGCCACTATTTCACCCGGTGCATCGTCTAAGTTCGCAGTGGAAAGCAGGCTGCCCAAGGCTTCCTGCTGCATCACTGGTTGGAACGACAGCCTACCGTGCCCGGCTACCCTGCTCCTGGTGAAGAAATGGACTTCGACCCCTGACAGACTACTGCTACCATCCTCATCAACGCTTACCTCATCCTCCAGACCACTGGCTCGCATCCCACCTCGCCGTCATGTTTGGACTTTCCCGCCTTCAACGGCAACGCATTTTAAATAAACACGCACACACACACACACACACACACACACACACACACACACACACACACACACACACACACACACACACACACACACACACACACGCACACGCACACATACACACACACACACAGACAGACACACACACACACACACAAAGATGGGTAAATGGCAGAGCTTGAGGAAGAAAAGCCACAGAGACGCGGCTTGAAAGACGCCCCCCCCCCCCCCCCCCCCTCTCCTAAAACCCATTCTCATATGCCATAATCACTATACTCTTCGAAATAGGGGCTTTAATTCATTTACTCCTCGAACGTATCGCGTTACTCCCATGCGGCAACACCCTCGACACACGCCCGCTTCCGGGTGTTTGACGTTTCACGGAGGTGTGTTTTTTCAATGGCCACTGGCTCTCCGATCTCTCCCCGTTTTCGGTCTCCGAGATGACTTCGGCGATGGTCAAGGACGTGATTGTCCTTTTCCCCCGCGTGTTTGCAGAAGGAGAAGCCAAATTCCTACCCCCCCCCCCCCCCCTTGTCCGCCTTTTTCTCTGGCGGTCGCACTCGCTTCTCCCACAGTGCGCCGGCCCCAGCGGCGTAGATTATGTCAGGCATATTGTTTACAAACTTTGCCCTTTTCTTTATGCATCTTTGAACTAGCAGCGCAAGAAACGAGGACACAAGAAAAGTACAACACACCAACAGCGCCTTGTGTCCTCTTGTGTCCTCGTTTCTTGCGCTGCTAGTTCAAAGATGCATAACCAATTCCAACTTGCCCAAATGTCAATTCTTTTGCCCTTTTCTCCTGCTATACCCTGCAGACTCTATCCCCGATGGCGTGTTATCTAGGATAAAGGAACGAATTTATTCACCACTGTCCACCTCCTTACACTCCGGAGTGCTGATGTTCATAGCAGTGAGCCATAACAACGCATTATTCACAGTTATATTCAATGTAAGGCGAAGCCACGCCCCCCCCCCCCCCCTCCAGAAAAAGAAAAAAAAACAACAACAAGAAAAACATCTAGGATCTCAGATTACCCCCCGATTTGCTCAAGCTAATTAATTACATCTGATATCATTTATAACTTCAAATCGCTTACTTATGCTCTCGTAGGATCGACTACGCTACCTTTTCCGATGCGATTACGTAACCCGCAAACAAATGAAAGCGGATTACTCTGGATCAGGTCTATACGCGCTGAAATTCGCAAATTAAGTATTTCGGCAGCGTATTCCAGCTCAATGCAGAATTTTCGAGCTTAAGCATTATAATATAAGTTTGATTGATTGATTGATTGATTGATTGATTGATTGATTGATTGATTGATTGATTGATTGATTGATTGATTGATTGATTGATTGACCAAACGTCGTGTTTTCCACAGTGAATCTGGGACGTGGGGCATTGTCAAGCTGTTACATGAGGCTTTTTTCCATGTCCCAACCACAAACTGTATAACTGTATTGTGGTAAACAAACTCAACTCAACAAAAAATAAGAAAAGTAGCGAAGGAAGAAAAAAGTGAACGAGTGAGTGCAGCCGACTGATCGACCAAAAAAAAAAATAAAATAAAATAAAAAAAACGACACAGGCGAACAAACAAGACAAAAAAAAAACGGCTGGACGGATGAACGAACAAAAGAACAAACGTTTTATTTTTAACTTTTCACGAATCCAAGGAATGTCCAGTTGGAAATTTTCAGTAACCATTTTCTGGCGCTTACAGCAAAGAAAAGTACGGAATCGTTAGAAGAATGACCACTCGTCACCGTCATTTGTTCATGTCATTTTATTCGTTCTTTGGTTCCCAAGACCGTGTGTACGTCTCCTAAATCGGTTCGCCGAGAACGACCCTCTCTACGGCCGGTTGGGTTTCTAAATTACTTTTTTTTTTTTCGTGCCAGCAAATTGCGTCCCTTCGTTCCGTATTTCCTCCGTGGTCACCACACAGAAATTCCAGGACCGCTTAGCTTATATTAAAAGAGTAATTTTTTTTTTGTTGTACAGTTCAGCTGCGCTCCGAAACACGTCATGTAGGGGCAGAAAAGTTTTGAAGGAATCACAAAAATAAAGGCAAGGAAAAGGAAAGCGAACGAAAATGCTTTAAATTTATGGTGCACACCTCTTTGATGTGTTAATAACAGCGGCGACCGAAATTGCTTTCCCTCTGCCATTTGTTTCCTTTATTTACAGATAAGGACACTTTCCTACAGTGTAACCGTAAAGAAGTGACTCTTGTAAGTGTGGTGGTATCCACTGCAAGTGCCCCGACTTAAATTCACACGAAAGCGTCGGCACACCCGCTCCGTTGACTTCAACGATAGAATTGCCAGGCCCAATGCGCGGAACATGTAAGGGTGGCTTTCTGGAGATATGCGACACACCAGTGACACCACTCCCACTCTCACGTTCTGGAGACAGACCTTGACCACAGGCCCCCGTCTAGTCACCTAAAAGAAAGGGGGGGGCGGGGGGGCTCAACATTTGACCCATATTTGTCTTGTCTTAAAGAGGGGTATGGAGAGGTGCGCTGCAATGAACCTTCACCCCCCTTCCCACTATCCTGAAACGCCTAATTTCTAGTGAGGAGCAGTGGGAGGCTGCCTTGCGCAGCTCGAGGGCCGACATTCGGAGGCCATCACCTGGAGTGGGCTGGGAGGGTAGAGGAGGACCCTCCAGAAGTGGATTCCTCCTCATATCCCTCTGTCCTATTGCCCCCATCCCTTTCACCTGGGACAAATAAAGTTGTTCATTCATTCATTCATTCATTCATTCATTCATTCATTCATTCATTCGCCCCTCCAGATGGGGATCCCTGCGCGCGCCATGATCAGACGCCTACTCTTTTAAAGGAGTCCAGTAAACAAATACGTCCTTTGTTTTTCCCCATCGTTTCCACTTTTTTATATATTTAATTCCTAGGTATGGCTACATATATGTCGCTTAATAATGGCAATGTCATTGTAGCAATGTCCATACAAACAGCGGGCCAATGCGAATACGATTTGTTGCAATAACGTACAGGCAGCCTTGAATACAAGCTGAGGGAGCGTGATAATGAGACGAGAGCAACAAGAAAAGAACACAGTGACTGCTATTTAACATGTTCCAACTCCTGCAAATAAAGATCTTGATTTAGAGATACACGCTTTAGTGCCCTGAAGAAAGGTACATAGATGTAGACGAGGACTTTCATAGCGTCGCCACCCAACGCCGAGTGCTCGCAGGATATGGTGATTTTTTTTTCTTTCTTTTCTGAGACGTTGCATCAAGCACTAACCGCCAATGACTTAATCTTCTTCAATGCGGAACAAAGATCTATGCAGGAGGGATGCAGCTTGCAAAATCTTATTTCAAGTGGCCCGAATCAGAACAAAGAAGAAACGATGCGGCGAAAATTTCATTTGAGAAGAGGGTAAAAATGGGTGCCTACAAATGGGAACTTTAGGTGCAAGTATGGCGAAAACATCACCGCACCGATAAATGGGAACTTTCGCTTTCAGTGCTTCATATGTATATTTTTAAGTGATTCCCAAAGACCAATACCATAACTTCGTTTACACTACATTGTATGCAAGCTAAGTATTAATTGTAAACATTTAAGCAGTTATTGCCTAAGCAATTTATTTTTTTTTTGCACACAGTCACTAAATGTTGACTTCTGCTGCTTCCTTAAGGCTCATTTACACTAGCGCGACACGACACCGATTTTGGTCTGCCGATCGACTGTCTTTGGGAGCGTCTTTTGTCGTGTCGTCGTCCCATTTACACTGCAACGACACCAAGAGTCCGCCGATGGTCTGTGGGGCGGACTCTTGGTGTCGTTGCATTGTAAATGGGACGAACACACGACAAAAGACGCTCCCAAAGACAGTCGATCGGCAGACCAAAATCGGTGTCGTGTCGCGCTAGTGTAAATGAACCTTTAGAGAATGGACCCTCTGGGCGACAAAGGCGCGCGTTTTCAATGACACTCCCCGATTTGGTGTTCTGTAATTTGATTAAGAAGTCGTGGCCATGAACGGAGGTAGCGAAGAGGTTGTGCTTAAGCTCGGAATTGACGGACCTCGTTGCTGCGTATCAGCTTCCCCAGTGCCGATCTGCACAAGTGAAAATCGCGATTCACGCGACTGACACTTTTCTCGAAACATCCCGAAGAATGCGGAGACCAGTAAGGTCAACTTATCGGCTAGTTGGTGGAACATACTGAAACGGCAAAAACAGCGCAGTAAAAAACGACGACGGAGGAAGGAACGAACACACACACGAGACCAGGCCACGCCCGGCGTGCGTACGGTCACGGCCACTTAGCGAGTTATAGCGGCCAAAGCAAAAGCACAGCCACTAGGAATGTCTACACAGACACAAAAAAATAGCAAACGCGATTAAGCGAAAGCACGTGGAATGTGGCAGCTTCACAGCTGCTCGAGCTGCTGAAGCACGGCCCCGTCACAGCCTCGGCAAGATATCACGCACGACGTGCAAATGGACGCGTGCCACCGCCGTTAATCGTATATACATGTGGTAAAACGTGACCGCAGCAGATCCTTCTCCATTAGTGCACCTGTGCACCCATAAATACAGAGAGTGCAGAACTCTCTCTCTCTCTCTCTTTATACACACACACACACACACACACACACACACACACACACACACACACACACACACACACACACATATATATATATATATATATATATATATATATATATATATATATATATATATATATATATATATATATATATATATATATATATATATATATATATATATATATATATATATATATATAGTCTTCTCCATATTATCCAAGCCAGTATATTGGCCGCGTGTGAACCCAATCATAATAACTGTTAGGGTTTACGTCCAAACACTATGACATGATTATGAGATATAGCGTGATGGAGGGCGACATTGGCCGAATGTTGGTATGAACTAGGCCAAGATTGGAATAAGTTGTACCTTGCCCGAATATACATGTTGGACCAGCGTTGGCGCCAATTTTAGCCTCTTTTCGCGCCGCACCGATCTTAGCCTCCACAGTTTCTCCCTATTCTTAACAAGGGTGTCAATGCAGGCTAGTTGGTATTTCATTGCAGGTTTGGGTGTAGCGGCCACGTACGAAAATGGTAAAAAACAAGATGACAGGAACGAGACGCACTCGCAACTAAGCTTTATTTGGCGTCAGTTGCAAATATAAAGCCATGAAAACACCACGTGTTACCGATAACACTGCCACATATCAAAAACCAGATAACACCGCCTACCACACTATTCGTCGAGATAGTCTTTCTCACATAAAAATACATCACGAGACGGCTTGCTGATGCATCTGCTCCCTATTCTTCCCTCGACAAACGTTACCTTCGGCTTAATCCCATCAATGTGCCGAAATGTTCTGCTGGCGCACGTGTATCCATGCGAACTACGTTCTTCTATTGAAAAAAGACAGATGTTCAGGGGAAAATTGAAGCTTGAGGAATTGAAGCTGCAGTTGGAGCCTTGATGAAGACACCGCTATTCGAAACGTCGGCTCCAGCGGCACCCCGTGGTCACGACTTTTTTCGTATCTTCTATTTTTACTTATGCGTACACTCAGCAGCCTAGCCCATAAACATCGCCTCACGCTAACGGAGTTAAGGGTAACGTGCATATAAACATGAACATTCCACAAGACTGTGGGCTATGTAGATGAATGTGAGGAGAGTTACTGAGGGTGCATTTATATTTATAACATTCAAGTAAAGCTCCGAGGACAGCTTGGCTTCCCACATATTTCAACATGAGCAGTGGATGGGAATAACTTGGCTTTCTGTCTAGTTTCGCGCAGTCATTTATCAAACTTGCTGACAGGTTGACATGTCGGTTCGACAAGACATCCTACTAAAAAGCCCGTAGCTTTGATACGGCTGCAAAGTGGCAGACGAATGAATAATAAGGAGAGAATATGCTGTGTCCTGCTGCCTCACACCGAGAGATGTCACGCTCTAACAATGTATTTATTTATTTATTTATTTTGAAGAATACTGCCAGTCTGCATGCCAGACTTTGGGCAGGGATGGGCGGTACAATGAACGTAACAACATGCAGGAAGTACAAAAAATATTGAGCGGATAATACAGCAGTATAAATGGTGTTTAGGAAAAACTCGTTGATTCGCAAAGCAAAAAGCATGAAATACAGTCCACAATTGCCGTGCCATACAAAGCAATGCAAAAACCGTACGAAAGTAGTGCACAGCAGGTTTTGCTGTGCGGGTAAAAAAGAAAAAAAAAGTCCCGGTACCAAGTACACCCTTTAGTACAAATACAGTCAGCAACAATGCAAAAAGTACACCCGGGCGTGTTAGTATACAAGCGTGACAAATTGATCAGGCAACCAGTTTCACTAAGATGGGTACAAGAATAAAGCGCACTGTAAAAGAAATGGAAGTGCACCTATCAGGCAGATGGAACAGGTAACGCACGGAGAAATGATTTCAGATCGACACTTTAATATAGTATGTTCTTTAATAACCTAACTTCTTATCGCCTCGAGCTACCCACTCATTTTCGAAGGCCGGCGTGAAGGACGAGCGCTCGTATCACGACAACACGCACGCTTCAACGTGCGAGGTGGTGGGCAGCGTGAATAATAAAATAACAGTGCGCGGGACGAGCGTCCACGCGTCGCTGCACGAGTGGAGTGGTGAGACAGCCTTGTTGCTACGGGGTTACTGGTACGCAGCGGTTTAATCAGGGCAAGTGACTACGATGCGCTCTCTTTCACGTGACTGGTAGAGGGGCGTTTAATCCTTTTAAACTGTACGCCTTACTCAAGTGCACTAGTGGAATCACCTGAACCACAGTTTCTGAGAAGTGAGCTGTGCGTAAGATTTGAGCCCGGTAAAGTGAATTAAGTTGCCGTTTAAGATGCAACTTCGTCATCCTAAAGGACACGTAAAGAGATGAGAATGTTTATTTCTCTGGGCAACACTTCGCGATTTTTTCGATTTAGTCCGTGTGCACCAGATCACTCGTTACGCGTAACAAGGCTTTCTTGAGCCTCTTGTGACTCTGCTTAACTTGACTTAGATGATTAGGGTGTGCAAGGTTCCCCATCAAGGGGGGGCGAAGGTTCATCGCAGCGCCCCCCTCCCTATTAAGTCAATGTAAGGGTCAGACTTTGCCCCCTCCCCTCTCTCTTTGGTGACTGGGGGGAGGGGGGGGGGGGCGGCGCTCCCCCCCTGCCCTCCCCCCGTACGCACGCCTATGACATTGATGATCTGCCTGGACATCGTCGTAATAACATATGCACGCCCTAAGAAACGTTTAGCTATTTCTTTGAATGCTCCAATAAAGCAACAATAACAACAATCCAGAACGAAAGAAGCAGGAATACAGTGCGTACGAATAGCGAAACAAGAATGAGGCAATCAGCGATAACGAACGCTCCAAATTATTACACGGCACACAAGGCAAAAAAAATATTCGACAGCGCTCAAATTGACTAATACAAGCTTTCACAACGCATGAATGACACACGACGGCGATTAAAATTGAGTACTGTTAAGTACTTCAACTTTGATTCAATCAATATAAGTAGGTACACGTGAGAATTCTAATACGCAAAGCGAGAAAAAGCGAGATGAGGATAACGTTTCATTACACCAGCGCGCATTAACACACCCCGGACGCGATAATTGCGACGGGTGAAGACACGAGGCCTGGGGACGGCAGCTGCATAATTATCAGCGCTGGTCTTAGCAGTAATAATGGTCAGGAGCCGTCCCGGTCACACCTAATTGGCTTAAGCAGTACTGAATTTAGGAGATCTTTTCTGCGGGCATTTCTGATAATGCTCTCTCCGCACGCGACATCTGGCTGCGCGAGTTAATTAGTTCGGATCCGCATTTAATACAATTTACATATTAATAAAGACACCGTTCAAGCGAAGGATCCATATACGCTGCAAGCAGCAACAAAGCTGGAAAAACTCACACGGTCCGTCACGTGTTCGCCCAAGACGATTCGAAGGTAACAACCATCTGCTTCTTTTTCTTCTAAGTTGATGCGTTGATCTTCGCCTAACTTCGAACGCTTTCTGCACTTAACGTGGTTGAGCACATCCTCCAAGATCGGAGGCATTGCAAGCATTCTGCACCTCACCTGGTTTTCCGGTGCCTCATCTGATTTTGCGTTGCCTCTGTGATCGGCACACATTTGACTAAGCGGCGATGTCGTGGGATGACGCCATAATGTTACGACGTCCTAAAGCATTTCATGCTTCTATTTTTTTCCGGAGGAGAAGACAAGTGGGACAACCTTTTCTTTTTACAGCGAAACTGTCTTACTCTACATTGCGCCGTCGTTGTCGTCGTCAAGCAGGTCACGTGACTGGAGAGGGACAGAATAAAGAGATGAACGAGACATTAGATCAAACGATGATGATAATGATGGTACGAGGTGATTCGTTTAGAACTGACCTATTTCATTGAGCTGTAATTTTATTACAAAATCTCCGATTTTTATTCGCCTTGCGGTAAAACATTCAGGACGGATGAAATTTATCCAATTTTTTTTTAAAACGCCAGAAAGAAGACTAATTAAGAAATAACGAAAATCTCAAAATGCTGTATGAGGAGGGGAGGCTTGTGCCTATAAAAGGTTTTTTTAAAAATTCTGGTTGTCATGCGGCATACTAAACGTGACCAGTAAAGGTTTGTAAAGGTTATAAATCACTTATCCTACAACAAGTGTTGAAGTGACCATCTGAAACGTCAATCTGCTCTAACTTCAGCAGTATATGCAGTCCGTCTTGTATGAGATTTCACAAAATGTCGTGGTTTTCGTCATTTCTTATTCCTTCTCTTTTTCGGCGTTACACGTAAAAAACGGGACGGACTGACCAATAAATTTCCATCTTTCCTGGATCTCTTGCCGTAAATTGCATTAACATCGGATAGTTTTTACCAGAGCCACAGCCCAATGAAATAGATCCGTTCTAAAAGAGTCACTCTATAGAAAGAACCATGGTGATGATGCAGATGCTTTTCTTCAAATGAATAAAACAAAATGTCGAAGATGCTCGAAATGGTGGTGATGTTGATGGCGAATTTCGGTACAATATATCGGGAAAGCCAATTCCCACTTTTATCATTAACATTAGTTACAGACTTACCGTATTGTAGTAAACCAAAGCAAGACACACGGGCGCGTAAGATAGTGATGTAGATAATAGAAAGCGCACATGTAGCAGGGATTTCGGCTGCGCCGGCAGCAAAAAAAAAAAAAAACACAGCATATCCACGAAGTGAATGATGATGAGTGGGGCGAAGCTGCGGAGGATCATTTGGGTAACCATAATTCCCCCCCGTACATTGCCCACTCGATCATGCAAAGGCAGGACACGTCGTGACGCGAGCCCTCGCCGCCTCTGGATCGGCTTGCCGGCGCTGCCGTGCCGCTGCAGCTTCACGAGCCCGCAAACCTGGATCCGCTTGTCTGCGTCGCCGCCGCCTACTTCTCTCTCGCACAACTTGACAGCTCGTGCTGCAGTCACTTTGCGAGCCCTCCGCTCCGCCACCTTGTCTTCTTCGTTGTTCATAGCAGTAGTAGTAGTATCGAAGCGCACTGAGTGACTACCGTCGAAAGAGAGAGGAAGCACGCCGAGAGCCGAGGTGGAGCAAGCGCGCCGGAGATTGGAGCGAGCGCCGCAGAGCCATCTGGTGGGCACCATTCAAATCAAAGGAGAGCACAGCTGCGTCTCTAGTGGGAGCGGCGAGTACTAGCTTGGCTACACCGGGGGAGTGATGTACAAGACTCGACCTTAAGGAGCTTCGCCCCTAAAAGAGAATGTGCTCTGGAACGCGCTTATTGTTCATCGCCATCAGCGTCATCGTCATCGAACTAGCTTGGGTATGCCGAGTGACACCGGCGGAGTGATGGACAAGCCTCGACCTTAAAGGAGCACTGACACAAAAATTTTGCACCTTGTTTTTTTTTCTTTTTTTTTTTTTGCAGTAGGTAGCTTATGACCCACTTATCACGGCTGGAAACCTGGTTTGCGCGAGTGCGCGACGGTTATTTATTTAGAGGCGTTTTTAGAGCGCCCAGTCGCAGTTTCGGTTTCAAAGAGCATCTAGCTAGGCAGGAGCAGTTCCGGTGGCAAGTAAACGCAGCTGGCCAGAGGACCACGCCAAACTGTGACGTGGGCAACACGCGCGCGAGCGGGCGCCGCACTGACAGCCAGCACAGCCAGCACACGCAAAGCCGCAGGCAAGGAGGAAAGAATCGCTCGCAGCGCAAGGCGTGTGCCAGCAACCAGCCAACACAAACTCATGACGTAGTTTGTTTGCATTGCCACTGCGTTGATGTCGGCCTCGCGGGGGGCTCCGCATCTCGCTCAGTTGCGCGGCATGAACTTTAAAATTGATTTTAAGTATGTTCTAGGCTATATTTCCTCTTGATATTTCGTAGGTGTACTGCATGTCTCCACATAAATCTATCTCGCTCCTTATCTCGCCTTCGAAATTTTGTGTCAGTCCTCCTTTAAAGAGCTTCGCCCCTAAAACGCGACGCGAGGCATTCGCTGAAACGCCATTGCCCGAACCCGCACGTCACGTGATCTCGCTTTCAGCAGTCAACTGTAAGCGCACGTATTTCAAATATAGCCATGAATTTACGGCCCCACGTGATCTCGCTAGCAAATCACTTACACCGCGCACTTACAGCTTTGTTGCCCGACTGTCCTCACGGCGTAGAACCGCTTGAATGTTTTTGTTACCTTCACAATATTTTGATTACAAACTGCCGATAAAGCTTAATACATAGCATGTCAAGAGTAAGTTCACGGAGAGGTATTGCGATGACCACATGTCCCATTGTGTGCCATGTGGTAATATTCTTCGGGGGTAATAATAATATCTGGGGTTTTACGTCCCGAAACCACGCTATGATTATGAGGGCCGCCGTAGTGGAGGGCTCCGGAAATTTCGACCATCTGGTGTTCTTTAACGTGCACTGACATCGCACAGTACACGGGCCTCTACCATATCGCCTCCACCGAAATGCGACCGCCGTGGCCGGGATCGAACCCGCGACCTTCGGGTCAGCAGCCGAGCACCGTAACCGCTACACCACCGTGGCGGACTATTCTTCGGAGGACCTTAACGAGATAGCTAAACTGAGGTAAATTGATTGAACGGGTCGATATATGCAGCTGCTTATGCAAAAAAGAATTAAACGAAGTGGGCTGTGGCCACTCCACCCTCAGACGGTCATCCCCCCCCCGTCGTCTGCAGCCATTCCTCCTCTCCTGCAAGGGCCGGCAGCGCGGGCGAGTCGTGACCACGACCGACATGACTCTCACCCTGTCTTCGACAAAGAAGCGTCGATCTAACCGGGGCCACACGACCACAGTCCACCCAGCGACAGGCTTACTTCGACCAGCTCGCGTGTGAAGAGGATGATGTCACCCCCGCTACAACACCACTCAGCTGAAGTCGAACCTGCCACCTACCGACCAGAGAACGCCGCAGTTCTTGACCACTCACTCATTGGTCGGGTGATATCTCTTTAGTTTCAGTGCTATATATGCGTGTTGTGTGTGCTCATGAGGCCGCAAGGTCAAAAACGATTGGCCAACGCCGTTCTGGGCAAACACGAGTTTGGGCCGTTTACGTCCGAGGAAGCAGCATTCACGCATGTTCGAAAACATGTTCACATGTTTCACATGTTCGAAAACATGTGAAATAAACTGTGTTTATCGGTACAGCCGCGTCGTCTAAGTAAAAATTCGAAGTATTCATCATTTTTCCTATTTTTGTTAAGTATCTCTTTAAGAATGTCGAGGATGCAGTGCCCGCGCTTGCATAATGTGAAATAAGATAATATGCAATACTTGTGTACACTACGTGTTGCAGAGTATGCAAAAAAAAACAAAAAAGACAGTAGGATATCTAAAATAGGGACCATTATAATGTAATCGCCATGGTTGTAAATTCAAATACCGTTTCACCACATGTACAGGGGTGGTAAGAAGTTACCAGGCTGCTATCCCACGTAATATTATGGCTGCACGGCCTGGGAATTTTCGACCGCCCCCCGTACGCAACTTTTTTGACGTTTTACTCAAAATATTTCAAATATCGAGAACCAAGCTATAATGTGATAATTGAGGTTATTAAAAAGCGTTGCCTAAAATGATCTTGCAATGCACGTAAATAAATTTTAAACCAGTTACTTTGTCTTTCTAGTGGTGATAAACGCTGGTACAATTTTGGGAGCATCAAGCTATGCTGTGGTAAGCCCAACTCGAGCGCTCTGGCGGTGATCTGCGACGCTCCATTGGACACCGAGACGGCGCACCCGTTCCAGCATCGTCAAGGCTGCATTGATCGATCGGCGAAGGAATTGTCCAAGCATTTCAGAGCCATTACGAGTTGGAGGGGGGGGGGGTAGCGTACACGCTTAAGGAATGCGTTTGTAAGCATGAAGGCAACGAACCGCCGATTCTCGTCAGAAGCCGCGCAACCGCTCAGCGATCGATGCGCCACCGCAAGGGTGCGGCGGCCCAGACCGCCGGTCGCATGTTCCGAATCAATTAGTGTGGCATCTGAAGAAAAAGCGCTGTCTGTTTATGGCGTGCTTTTACGGCTTACGACATTCTTTCGTTCGTTCATTGATTCTTGCCTTATTTCCATCTTTTATTATTTATTTGTTTCTTCGCTTCTTTCTATTCTGTCTTCCCACCTGTCCCGGTGGTCTGGTGTTCGCGGTGCATGACTGCTGCCCCGAAGGACGCGGGATCGAATCCCGTCCGTAGTGGCCGTATTTTCGACGGAGGCAAAATTCTAGAGGCCCGTGTACTTAGATTTAGGAGCCCGTTGAAGGACCCAAGGTGATCGAAATTTCCGGAGTCCTCCACTACGGCGTTTCTCATAATCAATTCATATCGTTGTTTTGGGGACTAAAATAACAACGAGTATTATTATTATTCTCTGTCTTCCTAGCTTCATTCAGCTTTGTCCTACCCATTTCTAACGTCAGTTAGCTTAATTCTTCTCGAGCGCTGTTCCAACATGCAATGTATGTGTCAAAAAAATTAACGCGGCTTCGCACTAGTGGTTCCAAGCCTGAAGGAAGTGCGGTGGCTATCTCTTTTTCTTTTGATTTTTCTATTTATTTCTTCCTCTCTTTCTGTTTCTCTCTTGTCTCCGTTTTTTCTTTTTTTTTTCGTCAACGTAATCTTGTCTGTTTCTTTCTGTTTCGGTCACTCCCCATCTATTTATCTTCCTTTCTTCGCTTTCTTTCTCTCTGTCGCAATATTTTCTAAATGACAAAAAAAAAAATATTTTATTGCGAAACAAAAATTGCAAGAAATTTCTCGCTTCCACTTTATTTTTATCTGTTTCTTTGTCTCTTTCTTTGGTTCTCTCTGTGTTTTTCTTTGTCTTTCTGCCTTTCTACTCTCTTTCGATATATATATATATATATATATATATATATATATATATATATATATATATATATATATATATATATATATATATATATATATATATATATATATATATATATATATATATATATATCTTTTTTTTCTATGCTACGCTTTACTCTTCGCCCTCCTGCATTGTCTCCTCCTCACCCTCACATTTCTCCTCTTCATCCTCACTTTCCTTTTGTTAATTCCTTGCTGTACTATACGGTTTCTTGGCCTCGCAAAGTAAAAGTATAGTATAGTAAAATTTCTTAAGAGTTTCTCCCTTTCTCTTTCCTTCTTCCTATTTCTTTCTATCTCTTTCTTTCTCTCTCTCTCTCTGTGCTCATTCTCTCGTCCATCAGACTTACCGCATCCCACGCCGGACGGATCGGCGCACATGTTCCGGGATAGATGCAGAACATGAAGAGGAGGAAGAGAGCGCGTACCGTCTCATGATGACGACAATTTCTGTTCGCAGTAGCTTAAACACGAAAACCTTGAACAGCTGCGCTGTTAAAATTAAACATAAACACAGATCCTTTGAATGGTGGTCCACACCCAGTGTCACATACTCAGTGAACCAAACTGGTGCAACGCTTTGTTTTCTTAGATACAGACTCCGCGACCCTATGCCTATTCAGCTCTTGAGCGCCTAGGTGCGGTATGTCCTCAGCGGCAGGGGGAGTATGAGTCATTCTATGAGTGACGCTTTCGCGCCGGAGGAGCCGAGGTGGTTCGTGTTACAAGTTCGTCGACCAGGGAACGGTTCTTGCTATTGGAGATGACCCATACAGAAAACGAACGGAGCTACGCACATATCAGCGCCACTACTGGTGGATATGCGCTTTCGCGTCTCGTTCTTTGCATGGCACAAACTTCAATGTCGCGCAATATCGACAATAGCATAGCTAAAGACGCAGAACATATACTAACCAGATAAGAAATTGAAGCCAGTTTCACGTCTGTGCAATCTGTGTAAACAGAAGAGCTGGCAAGCAAGAGGCACCACTTGGTGAACGCTGATTGAGTTATTTTATCCTTCTTGATCTTCTGTCTTCTTTCATGTTTCGTTCTTTCTTTATCTTTTCTACGTCTTCTGTCTTCTTTCTTTTTTCTATATTTCTTTCTTCTCTCCTGCTTTCCCTTCTCCATACCCTCACATCACTACCCTCACCCTCACTTGCCTTTCTCACCCCTGGCTATGCTATACTGTGCATGCTTATGCTATGGTTTACCCTTTCCCCTCCTCTTCTCCCTCCTCCTCCCCGTCACATGAGTCCTCCTCACCCCAACTACCCTTTCCAACCTCTTTCTTAAACTATACTATACAAAGCTATGCCATGCTTTACCTTATTCTCTCCTCCTTTCCTTCCTCCTCACCCTCACATCAGCCCTCCTTACCCTCACTTCCCTTTTCTACCCCCCTTGCTTATACTGTACTATCCGTGGCTATGCTACGGTGGTGGTGAAAAACTTTATTATAAAAGAGAGCGTATGAGCCCCCGAAAGGGCCCTACAGACTAGGTGACATCCTCAGTCCAGGACATCATTGGACAATACCGCTGCTTTTGCTCGCGCAATCAGGACCTGTTGGACCCTGAGGTCGGAGCAGCTAAGCAGCGTCGGCCTCCCAGTCCTCTCGCGTAGGGTTGGGGAGGGGAGAAATGGCTGTGTTCAGCTGGCAGGCCCATACCATATGGAAGACATCGGCTATCTGCCCACAGTGCTTGCACCTGCCGGTGACTGTGGGGTCAGAATATTGCAGTATGGCCGGGCATAGCAATGTGTTTGTTTGTAGCCGGCGTAGAATTCTTTCTCCCGCTTTATCAAGACCCTTGGAGGGGGGGTGGACACCGGCAATGCTGGGAGCAATAGTACTGGACAATTTCCTCGTACCTTAGCAGCGGTGGTTGCGGTGTCCAATCCGCTAGGAGCTGCTTAGCACATACCCGCTTTCTGTGGCGCATACTCGCTTTCTGCTGGTGACGCGGACCGGCGGAACAAGAAGCTTTAACAGCGCGGCTGTTAAAACTACCCGCTAAGTCGCGCAATACGACTTCTTCGATATGCGCGCACCGTGGAGAGGATACAGCAAAAATAAATAAGTTTCCGAGAAAGCGACAGGAAAGCGGTGATCAAACAAGGCTCACTCGCAGAACACGCGGAAATGAAACTTCGCGCTCACCTTCCGGAAGTCCACTTCCGGCTCTTCTTAGTGCCGAGCCGTCCTCGACGACTTATAGGAGGATTTTTTTATGGCCGTAAAGAGCAGTCCAAGCTCGTCATCCGGATATGCATACGTGCTGTTCGAGTGTTTCCAGGAAGCCCGACGCGTTCGCCTGCACGATTAGAACGCCGGTAAGGAACTATGAGATTTCATGAGAACACTTCCGCTAAACAATTATTCAAAACGGGCACAAATATTTTAAGTTCACGCAGAAACATATGCGCTTAGACATACTAATACACATATATCTGCTCTAATACAAATATATTTTAATACTAGAACGTGCAGAGACTGTACTGCATGCACAAGAGCACCAACACAAGAAATATAATAACATATGAGGTTTTACGTGCAGCCAGAACCACGATATAATTATCAGGCTCGCCGTAATGGAGGACTTCGGAAATATCGACCATCTGGTGTTCTTTAACGTGCACTGACATCGCACAGTATCTATCGGGCCTCTATGATTTCGCCTCCACCAAAATGCGACCGAGGCGGCCGCGATCGAACCCTCGACATTCGGGTCCGCAGCCGAGCACCATAACTGCTACACCACCTCGACGGACCCAACAGAAGAAATCGACGGACACACTTCGCAGAAAGGGCGCAAGTCTGTTACGCATATCCAGGCACAGACGTGTGGGCAAAACACTACGCTTGCGCATCAGGACTGAAACGCGCCCTCAGGAAGTAGAATGCCGAGACACCACAGTGTTTTCCGTAGAAGAAATCGTGACCTCCACTGTGGTACTTTTAGAGCATTTCCATCAACTGCTAGCAACTGACATAGCCGATAGAATACTCCTTTACTGGACCAACAAGGAGTTCTGAAAGCTACTGAAGCGTAATTGCACTGTGTCTCTGAGCGGATAAAAAATAAAAAGGCGTGTCTCGTGGCGGGAAATACCAAACGCTTTACGTGGAACGGCGATAGGGTAAACTGACGGCGAGAGAAGCGGCGAGGTGATTCACAGACGAAGCGAACACTGAAAACAGAGAGGGCAACATGTAGTATCAGCATCTGCTGTCCGTAAAAGCCACTCGTCCAGGCAGGGGTCTGCAGGATATTACAGTCAGGCCTCGCTTGTTGCCTCACCTGTTGCCTCAGTGAAGGCGTCAGCGCGGACGCGCACGCACGCGTTTGCTATCAAAGTGAGGGCTACCGGAACTGAGAGGCAGCGTGATCGAAGAGAATGACGTCACGCTCTCGTTGCTGCGCACCCTGAAGAAAGATAGAGGTAGAAAAGATGGAACAAATGAAGCTCGCTTTCGCGGATACGTTTCAGTGTTCCAAAATGTCTTCCCCAGTGCAGGCTGCCAAAGAAGAATGTTCAAAAGTGGGGTGCAATGAAAGCTAAGGTTTGGTTTGGTTCTTGCGTCACCTAATCTTGATTCGCACGAGACCGCTTCGCCATTTGTCTTGTTTCTCGCCATAACATTTTTCGTTGTTGTCGTTTGTAGGGCGAAAGCCTTAGATGCTCATGTCAGCGCACAGAAGAGATGAAACACAAGAATGTACACGACGCAAGCACTGTCTAGCGTCTTTTCCTCTAAGTGGTCTTTCTTTCCTTCCAAGCCTTCGTTCTCATATGCCAACTGTCTATGAACTGGAAGTTTAGTGGAAAATATTACCTGCCTGCCCTGTCGTACGCTGCCCTGCCCTGCCCTACCCAACCCCTATCCACCCCACCCCACCCTACCCCGTTTCGTCTGTCCGGCCGTCCGTCCATCTATCTATCTATCCAGCTCATTCAGATAAGCTCTCCTTTGCGACGACGGTGACGCAAAAGCGAAAGAGGGGGGAGTGGTCTTTCCCGCCTCCCCAATGGAATCTCAGATCGATGATGACGACGATGATGAGATAGCGGGAAAAAAAAAAAGAAAGAAAAAGAAACCACGTGTCATCATTAGGAGGAGCCCCTCGCAGGACTGGCCCCACGACGACATACCGCATCGATCGAAAGCCTTGTTATAAAGCAAGCAAAAGAAAAAAGATATATATATGCAAAGAAAACTTAGTGCGTTTTTCTTGCGCAAAGCCGTCAGAAAAACAATCTCTTTCAGGCACATAGCGGAATTCTTACAGTGGTTTTGCCCAACCGCTCAAGCGATGCGGCTGTGGGAGGAGAAAATATCGACAAGCGTTCCTGTTACAAAGCCGTACCCGATTCTGTGAGACCTCAAACTTCACGCAAACCAAGGGAATAAAAAAACAAAAAGAAACATTGCGCGCACGAAATCAAACAAGCAAATAAACGCACAAAGAAAAAGAGCTCTTCGTACTCTAGTTGCATTGTTTTTTTTTTTCTCACCAAGCCAAGATGTGATAACGCTTGTTTGATTAGCGCGGTCGATACAAAAACCGCCAGGCCTGCGCGGAACGCGCAGCACAGTCACAGCGAAAGCTGGGAGGGCGCCATTTCTGAAACCCGCTGCTATCTATCTTGGGGCTGCTAATACAAGTACGCTTGCAAGGTACCCAATACTCCGTTAATTGATTCGGTGGCTGATGACGACAAAGAATTATGGCTGAGCCCTTTGTAATGTGTTGGAAGCATTCGACGACCCCCTCGTAATGCAATTCATATTGTGTGACGCCTGGTTACACAATTCGTATTCTGTGACGCCTGGTTGTTGTTTTACTCTTCTACCACGTTATATTGCGTATGGTAACGCGGTTCCTTCCCGACATAATGCTTGTATAGGGTTTTTGTGCGCAGGCGTTTCGAGCACAGAGAGAGAGAGAGATAAAGAGAAGAGGAAGGCAGGGAGGTTAACCAGAAGGTAGTATCCGGTATGCTACCCTGCACTGGGGTTGAGGAATAGGGGGTTGAAAGAGAGAGAGAGAAAAAAGAAATAAAAAAAAACAAAAAAAATGCCCCCCACCTCCCCGAAGGGGAATCGTGAGGAAATGCGAATGTGCCGACACCGACTTCATCGCCTTGAGAGGCGCCCAGCCAGCGAACGGTCGAGAGTGAGGCGCGAGCGGACGGGAGAGTGGGGCGCAGGGAGGAGAGAGAGCGAACGGCGAGAGAAGGAGCGGCGAAGCACTGCACCTACCCTCTCCTACACTCTCTCGCACCACAGGCTCCGTTTGCTAGGGGCGAGGATAAGCGCGCGCGCCCGCAGCTGTTGCCTGTGGGAGAGGGGGTGAGAGCGGAGAGATAACACCTGCCGGCGCGCGGACACCTCCTCAACCTATCCTCCGCCTCCTCCTTCGCGGACAACGCCGGACAACGCGGGACAACGCCGCCTGACATAGCCCGGCTAAGAAATGCATTCGCATTTAAAACGCAGCCGCACACACTCACAAACACGAGAACGTTCCGCTTAGAGTCGTTCTGATAGGCCAGTAGATCGCAGGAAGCCTATTAGTGCTTTTAAGGCCTTCGTCTGCGATGTTAGGTCTGAACGATGACGTAATAGTCTTTCTTCAGATAGGGGCTGGTCGTCGATCTTGTAGAAGGCCTGACAAAGAGCTTGTCTCTGTGTGGCATATTCCGGACAGTCACACAGAACATGTCCAATTGTTTCTTCGTCGCCGCAATGTTCACAGGCGGCGGTGTCGGCCATCCCTATACGGAACGCATATGCCTGGGCAAACGCGACGCCGAGCCATAATCTACACAGGACGGTAGCGACACCTCGGCGAAGCTTTGGTGGAATTCTAAGGCTTAACGTGGGATCGAGGGAGTGCAATCGTGCATGCATGAAATGTGGCTCATTCCAATTTGATGTGCTGCAATGGCGAGCGAGCATGCGGAGCTTCCGAGCAGCGTCTGTCCTCGAAAGAGGTATCGACAGGTCGCGGTCCTCTGTATGGGCTGAACGGGCAGCTTGATCGGCCCGTTCATTACCGATCATGCCACAGTGACTAGGTAGCCACTGAAATGCAATGTGGTGTCTCTTCTCGGTTAGATGGTGTAACATCTCTGCAGTCTCAAATGTCAACTGTTCGTGTGGACCGCGGCGTAAAGGCGACAGTAGAGATTGCAGTGCCGCCTTGGAGTCGAGCACAGGCATGGCTCAGTGGTACTGGGCTGGCACGAAGCGGACTCAGGTTCGAACCCCATTGCATCCTGGACGTTTTAGATGTGAAGCATCTTATGGCGAAGCTTAATCCGGTGGTGGTGGTGGTGGTGTGCCGCGTGGTCACCCTTACTGCGCATGCGCAAACCCTTAAAAAAAAACCTCCCCTCCCTCTCTCCTCTAGGCATCCCTGCCCGCGGCGTCCACACCTCCCCACTGCGCATGCGCGTCCCCCCTCTCTCTCCTACGCTCCCCCCTCATTCCTCTAGGCATCCCTGCCCGCGGCGTCCACACTCCCACTGCGCATGCGCGTCCCCCCTCTCTCTCTCCTCTCCTACGCTCCCCCCCCCTCTCTCGCCTCGCGACGCCGACGCAGGCAGCGTCTGCTAGCGAGTTTTTTGGTTGAAAAAACCGATTGCTCGCGCTGCACAAACGTTCACTGCCCACCCCGTATATATGGTAATGGATCTTGACCTGCAAGGTGTTGCTGGTGGGAGATTTCTCCTGTGCGTTGTTGAACAATAAAAATTCGCAGCGTGCGCGTTAACTAAAAGCGGACTGCGGGTCTCTGTGTCCAGTCGGGGTCTTCTGTCTCTCATTGCCCATTAACAGCGATTGGCATGTTCCAGTACGAAACACCGCTCCATCACTGCGTGCTTTGCGCCTCCCCCAGTTTTCTCTCCTGCGCAACGCTGCGATGAGCGCCAGTGCCAACGCCGCCGCCAGTTGTAGTTACGGAACAAATACTTGTATTTGGATGTATTAGAAATACGCGTGACAGTATCGCGTATTCCTAATACATCCGCTCGCGTGGTACTCGACTCTCAACAAAATGCGATACAATGGTTTGCACCTGGATCGATCACGCTTTCTGCGAATGAGATGGCAGACTCGTGCAGTCAATATGCTTTCCCGCTGGTTCCTTTCTTTCGCACTGCTCGTCAGTGTGTTTCGACAGTGTCAATCTACGAAAAGTGCTCCTCGTATACCCTATGGGAGAAAGATAAATAAATAAAAACGCATCGACAAAGGAAATAGCCCATCATGGGTCACGAAATGGTGTAGTGCCGCTTTCGGAACAACGGGGCTCTCCCAGCTCCGTCATGTCACAGAAACCTAAGCAAACAAGCAGCGCACGATGTCCACACGACCGGGGCACGTCACGGCGGCTTTCCAAATACGGCGCAACCCTTTCATTGCATAGTCACGCCACCCTTCACAACGAAGCACGCTAACCACCCAAGCCGTACAAACAGCCAAGCCTTGGACCATGCTGTAACATTTCCTTTCTGAGTGTTTTTCGACATTTGCGACTATCGCTTTTTCTGTTATGTTATCTGTTTTACCTTTATGCACCTATTATCGAATTTCGATGAATTCAACGCATTATATACCTGAACCAATAGGATTAAACGACGCTATCTATCAAATGGGCTAGACGTTGTTTCTGAAATACACGGTTTCTAGAAAA
>JALIZH010020256.1:0-19944 GCA_030522465.1 Rhipicephalus appendiculatus
GGAAGCTACGAGAGAAGCTGCTAGAAACACGTAACATCTTCCAGATGTGGGATTTTGGGATCGATTTCCAGTCGTTGTTACTATCGCTGTAAGATTTGTTTTAATAAGTATTCACAACATTGAAGTATACGCAAATACGCTGCGTACGCGAGCAAAAACGCAAGCGATGAAATTCTACCACTGTGCAAGGCACATGCAACACTGTTTTGCATGTACGGTGCCGTTTTCCGGGCTAGCGGAGCGTTCGACCTTTTTCTACACCCGTAGGCGTGCGCACAAGGGGGCCGCCCCTAAAGTTACCTAAGAGGGGGGGGGGGGGGCGCAAAGTCGGCCCTATGCATTGACTTAATATGGGAGGAGCGCTGCAACAAACCTTCGCCCCCCCCCCCCCCCCCCCCTGAAGGGGAACCCTGCGCACGCTTATGCCTACACTTAAACGATCGTTCACCACAGCGTACACTTTGTCGCCTTGGTCATGGCCGAGGTGTGCGGGCACGCGAAGGCAGCGTCGAACTGGTCCTTTTGTTCGGCGGGAGGGTTGCATCGGTGAGGGTTTTCGTGTGTACATGTGAGCGCGCAGATGTCAATGAAAACACTGTGCTCCTCCGATTCACGTTTTTCCAGGCGGCCTTCAAAGAACGCACGCACCACCGCCCCCACAGCGAACGCGTCTGCCACTTCCGACGCGTACGCCTGTCTCGATGATCGGTTCAGCCGGAGACATCGCCCCAGGAGGTCCAGGTACCCCACGGCCGTATTTCTCTTCTTGGACCGGGGTAGCTCCTGAAGACCCGTGAAGCCCAGGTTGTGGACTAGAGACCTTATGAGGGCCACGCCGAGGAAACCGAAGTTGACGTGTTCTGATTCGCCGTAGCTGTAAAGTGGCGGGACCAGGGCCACGGCCGGGATGTATGCCGAGCCGCCAGCCGTGAGAACGTTGGGAAACGCCTAGAGCAGGGGGAACGGCAGGGGCAGACGCATGTCTCAGTGAGGTGTTCCAGGCGGCGTGCGCGGCCTCATCGAAGTCGTGCGCGAAGTCACCCGTGGTGGCAGGCAGGTAAGCGCACTGGCGGTTGAGCAGCCACGCCGGTCTTTCGCGCAGGTACGCCTCGCGTGAACTCGAACTTGAAGAGGCGCTCAATCGTCAGCTCCTGCTGCATGGGCGACAGCCACTTGGCCCCGCTCACTGCGGTCACGACGAAGTTCTTCAAGTGCGTCAGGAAGACACTCCCTTTGGCCTGAGAGTCGACATCGCTGCTGATTCGCAGGAACGGCGAATGAGCCGCCAGGCCGGCGACGCGCTCGACGCAGTCGAAGCAGCTGTCAGCAAGCGTCCTCTCCTGGAAGCGAAACGAAGCGAAGCAAGCCCTACGGTGCCTCAGAAACTTCCAGGCGAGGTACGGTTTAACGTTCTTGAGAGAGAACACCTTCCTCAAAAAAGTAAGGATCACGCTGTTGGTCACCTCGATGATCTCGTTCGAGGCGAACGCCGCAGCAGCGTCGCGGTTGAGTTCCCGTGTCAAGACCTCTGAACTCAATCCATAGCGGTCAAGCTTTGCCACTGCTACCAGCTGTGGGTTGTAAACCTGTAGGTTTCCCGCTTGCTTCAAGAGCGCCTATAGGTTATCCATGCCGGTCAAGATGGTCTCGGCGTCGTCCGTTACGGTAGTTGTGTCGTCGATGGCCCTTGAAGAATAGTTGGCGCCTCGTGTACTGGACGCCGAACGTCGTCGCCTTCGATCGCCAGCCGACGAATCCCTGAACTCGGCGAACTGCAGGAACGGCTTGTTTGGCTTGACAAGGAGACGCCCCTTCGATTCACCGAGTCGCCGGCCTGCCGCGTCGAGCCAGAAGAGCGCGCCGTCCTGATAGCGGGAAGCCAGTCGAGTCGCCAGCTCACCCGCTGTCTCGTTCGTGATCAGCAGGGACCTCAGCTGGGCGGCGGTCACGCCCTCGAGGATGTTCGTCGGCGAGTCACCGTCGCTGCCGTCCGCGACTTGGCGGCATTCGAGATACAAATCGGCGGCGCGGTCCACGGCGGGCCACTGAGAAGTGCGCGGCATTGATCTCCACGACGCGAGCGCGTCGGCGGCTAGAGCCCTCAGGTAGCCCCTGATGAGACACTCGAACGGTCGTTCGTAGCACACTCCCTCACCGCACACGAACCTTGACAGCCCGTCGCAGGGTGAACCGCCGCTGTGTCCGGCGCAGGAAGAGATGAGCTCCGAGTAACGCCGGCACAGGGTCGAGTTGCAGGACACCGAGCTTAGCAGGTGCATGGCCGGATCCGGCGGCGGTACCGCAGTCTGGTACTGGTCGCTGACCTTCTGTCGCAACATGCCGTCGATGAGGAAAGCGAGGGCTGTGACGAGGATCGCTATGAGCACGGCTATCACGGTAGCCACCACCCAGCGCCCGAACTCGACTTCGTCCCTGCTCGCGATGCTGTTGTTCGTCGACAAAGGCTTCGCGTCTCCGAACGGTGTCTGCGCATGAGTAGAATGTCGCATGCAAGCACTTGAGAGCGCTACAAAAATTAATGTAGGGAAACATAAGCTAATTAACCTACTATAAACGTAGTTTAATGTCACCGCAACCAGTGGCCTGTAGCCAGGGGTGGCACACCGGGCACGTGCCCCCCCCCCCCCCGAAATTTTTCTTCGCCATGGCATACATAGCGAAGAATGGCCATTTCAATGAGGTGCCCTCCCCGACATCAAGGAGGTGCCCCCCCCCCCCCCGAAAAAAATTTCTGGCTAAACCCCTGACCGTAACTGTTCAGACTTAAATTTGCAATTAACTTAAGGTGCTGAGACATGCGTTCTGTGGGATTTGCAACATTAAGGAACAGCCAGATGGCTTATTGTACAACGCCGTCGAGCCTACTACACTTATTCACTAAGTGAACATGCGATTCACACTCTTTTAGATAGACTGATTTGTACCTCCATCTAATTAGGTAATATCTGAGTCATTCAATGCTTCTTATGGTCACCAAACTGCCGCCTTAGTTTCATATGGAGCCAGGGGTTAACGCCAGAGGCGCAGCTGTGCCTGAAAGGTGATGCGAACGCTGCTTTCTCTGTGGTGGGCGGAACAGCCTGGGTGTTCTAGCTTTCTAAACTTCGCGATGATCGTTTTACTTTCACGTAACTACTTTCAACACACATCATTCGTAAATGAGTGTCTGAGTGCGTCGTAAGTCTTGAAGTGAGCACCCGGAAGAAAAGCGCACCCGCTCAAACGTGTCGCTGATTGTGGTTGTTTCAGGCTAAAATACACAGAATTGTTTTTTATTTGAAGCGCCATAATCGCCATGTGATTATGCAGCACGACGGACCGGGAGACTCCAGATCTATTTTTGATCATCCAAGGCCTTTAACCAAATGAAAGGGCGTAGTCATTTTTTTTCTTCTTTCTTTTTCACACAGCGAAATGCGGCCGCCATGGCTTTTGTGAACGCCGCCAGTCTCGGCGCTTTAATGGGTCCCACTTTTTAATATTTGCCTAAAATTTAGTGCTCTGCGATAGCAACAGTGCGCCAGTGGTGCCACTTGTAAAAACACCATCTTCCCAAAGGGAACCCTGATCGGATGCGAAGCAGCAGCGTTGCGCACGGGTGGCGTCACGGGTTGAACGCCGCTAACGCGGGTGCTTCGCATCCCATCAGGGTTCCCTTTGGGAAGATGGTGTTAATTTTGCGCGTGAACCGACGAGTCGGCGGTGTAGCGAGCGGCGGTAGCGGCAGGTGTTGCGGGCGAACGGACGAGGCGGCAGCTGCTGGCGCTGCGGCGAGCGCGCGGCAGGCGAGGGAGAGAGTGACGTCAGCGCGCACTGCGAGGGGAGCGTGATGTCAACGCGCAGCTGCGGCGTGACCTACTTGGCACCGCTCCAACACCTGCGGCGAGAGGAGCGCGTTGCGGCGCGTTCGTACGGACGCACGGAGGGACAGCGTTACACAGGCTAGTCAAAGAGCTGCTTCGCATCTAAAAGAGGCAAATATCTGGGTTGTTGCATCCGCATTCACCAGTAAGAAATTACTATCTTTTTCATTGCACAGAGAGCCGGTTGTTCGCCGAGCACGGCTGTTCAATTTGCTGTTAAACTGTGAGAAATACTTTAACGGGAGATCAATAAATCATTACTGCGAGGGCTTTTTCTGTAGATGGACTTCGTCTAACGACCAAGAAAATTAAACTGAGGTGCTTCGTCAGAAATAAATTTTTCGTCGACGCGATACCAATTCTGAAGAAGATATAGGCCATTGAAATTGTTATCGCAGGCAGTGACAATTTGCGACGCATCAATGTGTTTCGTGCACGTACGCGTGCACATTGATTCAGAAATTGAAGGACACTTTCTACATTCCAAAGTGTGTTCGGCGAAGGCGTGTGGCCATTCCACTGACTATGGCATGTCTTTTTTCTTTTACACTCTCACTGGGATAACAGACAAACGGAATGTGTGCGTGTTTTCTTTTTAAATTTTTTTACCGCGAATCGCAGCGAGACGCGAGACTAATCTTCCTCCGTTCGCATGCGTTAGTATTTTCTCGCGCATTGCGCATCGCGCAAACGCCATCTGCGTTCCAGCGCTTAAATTGACGGACTCTTTGTAAATTCGAAAGTGTATTCCGTGGACGGATGTGTCCATTGAGACGGCGTCGGTCAGAATGATTGCAAGGGCTGGGCACAGCGACGCTACGCAAGCAAAGCGCGAGCGCTGTAGAGTCCGACGTGACCGCCGTTCGTTTGCGCACCCCGGCGGCCACCTGATTCCGTGCCAGAGCTCGGATGGACAGACGGACGGACAGACCCACGGACGGACGGCGGACAGACAGACAGACGGACGGACAGACCCACGGATGGACAGACGAACGGACGGACGGACAAACGGATGGACGGACGGACAAACGGACGGACGGACGGACGGACAAACAGACGGACGGACGCTGGACGGACACCGGATGGATGTGAGCATGAGACATTAAAGGCTTTCGCCTTAAAATTACACCTTCTCCCGCTAAAGGGAACCATGTGTAGATGCGAAGCACCGGGCGCTAGCGCTTACGCTGGCGGCGGCGTTGACGCTGGCGCTCATCGCTGCGTTGCGCAGGAAAGAAATATATACTCCATCTCAGAAGTACCTTGCAGCACTGTGGAAGTTGGAAGGTTTGTTAGCCAATAGGAAAGGCGAAAGCCCCTCAAGACATGTTCATCCGCGTCGCGTCGTCTGCTCGTCGTCTCTTTGGCGTCGACTCACGTACCTTGTCGATAGCTGCTCCCCGCAGTTAATATAACGAGTAAAAACCTCTTCGGGAACGCCACCTCACCGTTTCTTTGATGGTCAGAAGCCCAATTGCATACGGCGCGTTCGCTGGCGTTTGTGAGCGTTTGTGAGGAACGCGGTTATTTTTTTTAACAGCATTCATATTAGCGCTTTTACCGGGTTCTTTTTTGACAGCACCAAATCCATTACGCTATACTACTCTTTGCTTCTTTCGGAAAATACTGGATGTTTGACCTAAAACGCTCCGCAAATTCAGTCAACGCACTTTCAGCGGCCTTCACGCACCGTTGTTGATTGAAACAGCAAATTATTTGCACAGAAAGCAATATACATATTCAGGGTGTTTCGCATCGCCAACGCATCAACGGCGCTAATGTTGTGGCGCCATCTGTTCAGTTGACATCAAACCAATTTTCCCGCTCGGCACTGCCTTGGTAGTCCTAGCAGCATCAAAACAAACGAGCGATCTAAATAATAGCGAAGAAATATACCTGATGCTTTGTCCTCAGCGTTAGATGAGACTAAGCGATGACAGATTATACCACTTATTTCTTGCTCTCCGGGCAGAGAGCCAGTAAGAAGCACGAATTCGGATGGAAGTGGGCGGCCTAGGGGTGTATGGGGGGCTGCCATGTTGCTGTGCGTCATCGTGGTTAGGGTGGCTATTGCGGTTACCCATCTGTAATATTTTAGAAAATGCGATGTGCATTCATAAAGGGCCTAACGTAACATCTATCGCTATAACGCATCATTCAAGAAGCACAGTGAAAACCCTTGTACCTTGTTGACAATGAAACAATTACTCCCGGAACTATATTATGTGCTGCGCAAGGATACTGCCTGTGTACTCCTCGTAGCTTTGGCAGTGCTGCAAGGTATTTGTGAGATGGAGTATAGGGAGGCGCAATCACGCAGTGATGGACCGGTGTTTCCTACTGGAACACGCCAATCGCTGCTAATGGGCAATGAGAGACAGAAGGCTCGGACTGGACACAGAGACCCGCAGTCCGCTTTTAGTTAACGCGCACGCTGCGAATTTTAAATCCGAATGCATTTCATAGTCGGGCTATGTCAGGCATCCGGCGTTGTCCGGCGTTGTCCGCGGAGGAGGAGGAGGATAGGTTGAGGAGGTGAGCGCCGGCAGGTGTTAGATGTGAAGCATCTTATGGCGAAGCTTAATCCGGTAGTGGTGGTGTGCGGCGTGACCGCCCTTACTGCGCATGCGCAAACCCTTTAAAAAAATAAAAAACCTCCTTTCTCCCTCTCTCTCCTCTAGGCATCCCTCCCCGCAGTAACCACACCCTCACTGCGCATGCGCCTCCTCTCCTCTCTCCCCTGCTACGCTCCCCCCCTCTCTCCTCTAGGCATCCCTGCCCGCTTGGTCCACACTCCCACTGCGCATGCGCGTCACACCTCTCTCTCCTCTCCTACGCTCCCCCCTCTCTTCTCTAGGCATCTCTGCCCGCAGCGTTCACACTCCCACTGCGCATGCGCGCCCCCCCTCTCTCTCCTCGCGACACCGACACAGGCAGCGTCTGCTAGCGAGTTTCTTGGTTGAAAAAAAACTTCCCCATCTCCCGCTAAAGGGAACCACGTGTGGATGCGAAGCAGCGGGGAAGTGGTTATACGGGAGAAACGTCGCCGCTCTCGTTTCGCGGCAGCGCCCCGAGGGCTCATCGCGGCGCTGCACAGGAGAGAGAATGAGGCGCGCTCCGTCATTTTTATACCGCGAAACTACCGTGGTGCCCGCAGCTGTCGCAGCACCTGTCGCGCGCCGCTCCGTATAGGATTCCTAGAGGAGAGAACGGGGGGGAACCGTAGGAGAGGAGAGAGAGGGGACGCGCATTCGCTGCGGAGGTGTGGGTCGCGGGAGCCGCTCCGTAGAGTAGAGGATTCCTAGAGTAGAGAAAGCGGGTGAGCGTAGGAGAGAAGGGGACAGGACGCGCATGCGCTGTGGGGATGTCGGACGCGGGCGCCGCTCCGTAGAGGAGAGGATTTCTACAGGAGAGAAAGGTGCTGAGCGTAGGAGAGAGGGGGGAGAGGACGCGCATGCACTGTGGGACGCGGGGCGCCGCTCCGTAGAGTAGGCGATTCCTAGAGTAGAGAAAGGGGGTGAGCGTAGGGAGAGGACAGATAGGGGGGAGGGGACGCGCATCCGCTGTCGGACGCTCCGTAGAGTAGAGGATTCCTAGAGGAGAGGAAGGGGGTGGGCTTAGGGCAGGAGAGAGAGGGGACGCGCATGCGCTGTGGGGGGTGTAGGACGCGGGCGCCGCTCCGTAGAGTAGAGTATTCCTAGATGAGAGAAAGGGGGTGAGTATAGGAGAGGGGAGGAGACGAGCATGCGCTGTGGTGGTGTGGGACGCGGGAAGGAGGGACGGACAAAGCCGCCCCCCTAGAATAGGGGGGAGTGTCCAAAGTGCCGCGCGAATACATGGGAGGAGCGAGGGCCCTTCGCGGTGAACTCCCGCGCCGTGGCGCTGCCGTGCCGGACCCGTGGGCTCCTCCGCAGTGGAAGCCGCGTCAAAGCGGCGAGCTTCTGCTACGCGCCCGATATTTTGGCCGCTATTAGCCAACGTTGCGGTAATATGGACAAGATTTAATACTGCGTCACTGCAGCATAATACTGCGGCGATTCACCACACAGAGAACACGTTTGTGGGTTGTGAAACGGGGATTTTGTATATTTTCTTTCAGCTGCTTTGTCATCGAATCGTCCGCACGAGGAACGCATTCCACGCGCACCCATCGTGAGCGAAGGTGCTTAATCTAGTTTCGTGTGGAATGACGAACGTAAACCTGCTGCAGGAAAACATAATAAGCTGGAGATCACAAAGATAACCAGGAGAACGTAGCAGGTATATGCACGTAGTAAACGGCTATCTGATGCTAACACGTTTGCACACTTCATATCCTTTGCTTTATTTCGTGCAGTTGATTTGTTTTACATGGCTGCCTCCCGCGCTTTGCTGTTTCAAGCCTTTTCATGCGAAGCGAAATGTGTCAGTCGGCTTGGCCGCGGTACCAAAAGTAAAGAATAACTCGCGTAACTCTCACGTCTCACTCACGTCTCACTTCTCATTCACGTCGCACTTGATACAGTCATGGCATCACTAACTTGACATGCTTGTGTTTTGCGTAACGACTAATGGTAATAATATGGCGTGTGGCACGCAAACCCACTTTCTTCGGCCAGAAATAATACTGACGATGCGCGGTCTGATGATTTGTCTCCGTCAGGGAATGAAAACATGGTGATGAGCAATATAGATCTCAAGATGAAAGACTTGCCTATACATTTGAAGAATTGATCACATGGGTAAAATACATGAAAAACATAAATCTCACAACGTCCCTTATGCATTCGCCTAAGACGACTCGAAGGCGAAAGCCATGTTCTTTTTTTTTTTCATTCGATGCCTTAATCCTCGCCCGCCTCCCTCCGAAAGCTTTCTGCACCTGATGTGGTTTCGTACTGCCCCAAGATCGAAGGCATTACAAGATTTCTGCACGTCACCTGGTTCCGTGATCGGCTCACGGATCACGGAGGCAATGCAAAGTGACCATGTCCGGGGATGACGCCATCACATGACATCACGCTGATTGACGTCATAATGCCGTCACAAATTTTATAGATCTTTGACGTCATGGTGACGTCATCCCGCGATGATTTTTTGCATCACTCGTGATGACGACGCGGGACGCCGGCGGTTAATTTCCGTGCTTGAGGCATCTAAGGCTTTCGCCTTAAAAAGAAAACAAGACAAACCAAAGCAAATGAATCGATAACAGTGCACCATTGTGTACGCCTCACTTCATGTTACGAGCGATCGCCCGAAAACAAACGTGATTCTCAGCTCACAGGAGCTGATTACACACGCCCGTGGTACGTACACAAGAGGCTTCCTTTACCTATCAGGCCATTTCTTTATATTTCTTAGAGACGACAGACATGCTGTGTAAGTTGATGGGAAAATTTTGAGCTGTGTCATACTATAGGGAGCTTCAGCACGAAAGCATGGTGTACGCTATATTGAGCTCATCAGGAAAAAGCGAGAAATCGTAGCCGAGTGCCCTGTTGACGCGCACTCAATTGCCGCGGGAACAATTGCATTTCATGTAACTCGTCTACATTTTTTTGTAAAAGTCAAACCGTACGTGCGCACGTGCGAATCGTGCGAACGCTAACCACCGAGAACCTTCAATATACCTGAAGTTAACAGCGAGTTGTTTGAAACTGTTTTCATTTCGTATGGTGAAGGCTTGAAGCAATGCACGCTTCTCGCGGAAATGTTTCATACTGACGTTCAACGATGTTGCATTTATTTTTTCAGTCTAGGTACAAAAATGATCCTTATATTTCAACAATTTTCTAAAGTCGTAGAAATATTACACTTTCATAATTGTAAACTTCTTACAGCATTTGTGTTCACGCAGCTATGCAACTTGTACAGCAAGAATAGGAGTATTTGTAACTTTAATTTCATCATATCTGGATACTGGTACAGCATTTTGTGTAATACGCCTTTTATGCAAAAACTTTTGTAATTGCTTTTCTTTCAAATGTCGGAATTTAACACACGCTTTGCGCTCGGTGAGCCTTGTACGCTACCTCAGAAGCGAAAATAAGCCAAGAGTATTGCGATCGTATGGCCGTCTCTACTCTTTCTTTCGTTTCCCTCACGTATTCCCGATGTGCTCTGTTCATAATAAAGTGCTAGTCGAGGTTAACTAATAATTGAATAAAGCGGTGTACATATGGCTAGAAAATCACTGGCGGCCATCAGCAGTGGTGTTCTTCTATAGCGGTGAGCGAAGCGGTAAATGCGCGTAATTATTTTAGCTGACTGAAGGTTTTTTACCTTCTTTTCTTACTCCTAATTCTTGCATGAGCGATGCGATTGTCCGATTACCCGTTCGAAAACGTTTCTTTTCGTTATTTCCTTGTCCCTGCCCATTTTGCGCGTTTTTAGGGTAAGGTGGGGCAAAATGAGACAAAAATTTTAAAATAGTGAATATTTATTTTTATTTCACTCTTTACCCTTAAAAGACAATGCAGAAACTTTCCTTTGGGTACAAGGTATGTGCTACATAAATATGACCATGTTGCCACAGTTCAAAAGTTTATTTTAAAAAGAAATAAAAACATGCACCAGATGTCTCATTTTGCCCCAACCACGGGGAAAAACGAGACAGTGTGAAAAAAATTTAACCCTTCAGTTTTTGCAGTAGAATCACTTGAAATTAAACTCCATGGGCCATCAGGCAGCCTTCAAGACCCCAGTCCTTGCACTCCACGCATTGAATCCAGACAGAATCCTGTGCTGTTTTGCTCCAAAACTCCTTGCAGATCAAACACCACCAGTCTTTCTTTGTGCTATTGTTGTATTTTGTTGAAAGCTTGCACTTCATTGGATTATTCAACGATTGGACGCTAGATATAATCTGACGCATCTTCTTCGCTTCCTTTTGCCGTTTTGGTGCAGAACTGCACGGGCGTTTCGTGGCTTTCAGCTTCGTCAGCCGGGCTTCGTGAGGCGATGAATTTAAAACTGTCCTAGATTCGAATTTTCTAGCACAAATTTGGTATTGAAGGAAAACTCGATGGCGAGACGTGTTTGTGAACGGCTTGACTTGGAGATTCTTCCAAATTTGCGTTCGCCTCTTGAGAGCATCCTTGGGAATGCGGAAAAATCTCGATGCAGCGCGAATGGAGTGGGTGTCCTGAACAGTCAGTGCTTTTTCACGTCGTTTTCCTCCCAGGAAGCTTTATATGACATTCTCTTGTGCGTCCGAACCTTCCTAAACAATGAAATATAATATATAATGAGTGTAAGTAAATGGTTCACTTAATGAGACACTCTCTAAGGCAATTCAATGCCTTTTTGTCGCGTTTTGCCCCACACACATGCCCAAATTCAAAAAAATTTCCGCTTTGGCCCCGCGCACCAAGTCAACTGAAATGTTGGTGGTATATAGCTAGTAGTATATAGTAACAATATAAATACTTACGTTGTTGTACTGACGCCAGAGTAGCTTCATGCACGGATCCGAAAATTTGGCCGAGAAAAATTTCGCCCCTTTTTTGACGGGTCCCGAACACACAGACACCAGCCGCGTAATTTTTCCCACGCGAACGCTGTGAGAAATCATCAACTTTTACGCATCAAAAGGTGGACAACTACCAGCACCTCTCGCTGAAATATAGAAACAAAGAAAAGTGTTTTCTGTATTAGCTATAGAGGTCGGCAAAGCCAAAATGTCGCGTTTTACCCCCGCGTCTCATTTTGCCCCGCCTTACCCTACGCACGCACCAACGTTCTGAAGCTCTATCACTGGAACTAGGTCACGCTGATGCCACTTGACACATGATTTTTTGCGTTGTCTTGTTGCCCCCGCACTAATACAAAGCTTAAAGATGGGTAAGCTCCATTCCGCACAGCATTATTAAATTTAAGTAGACTTCAAGCACTCCGTGTGGAAACCCAGCGCAAAAAACTACAGCGCGTAGCCGACGCCCCTCGCTTTCCGCGCGCTCCCGAGCGCGGAAAGTTCACGGGTCCGGCGCAGCAGCGACGCTTCGCGGCAGTTCACCGCAAAAGGCCCACGCGGGAGCCGGCGCTTTGGACACTCCCCCTCTTCTAGGTCACTCTATGCAAGGTGGTGCCGGTGGGAGATTTCTCCTGTGCGTTGTTGAACAATAAAAATTCGCAGCGTGCGCGTTAACTAAAAGCGGACTGCGAGTCTCTGTGTCCAGTCGGAGTCTTCTGTCTCTCATTGCACATTAGCAGCGATTGGCATGTTCCAGTAGGAAACACCGCTCCACCATTGCGTGCTTTACGCATCCCCAGTTTTCTCTCCTGCGCAACGCTGCGATGAGCGCCAGCGTCAACGCCGCCGCCAGTGTAAGCGTTAGCGCCCGCTGCTTCACATCTACACATGGTTCCCTTTAGCGGAAGATGGTGTAATTTTTTATCTCTCCGCTCTCACTCCCTCTCCCATAGCAAGAGCTGTGGGCGCGCGCGCTTATCTTCGCCCCCTAGCAACCGGAGCAGGTGGTGCGGGCGAAGAGGAGGAGCGCGCTCTGGTGTGTGAGGGCGCTCGCATCGCGGAAGCTCTGCGGAGCTTCCGCGTGTGTGGAGAGTGTAGCAGAGGGTAGGTGCAGTGCTTCGCCGCTCCTTCTCTCGCCGTTCGCTCTCTCTCCTCCCTGCGCCCCGCACTCCCGTCCGCTCGCTCGCACGTATATATAAATGGAGTGAAGCGCGCGCGAAATACATTCGCATTTCCTCACGATTCCCTTCAGGGAGGTGGGGGCATTTTTTTATCGTTCGACAATGCACAGGAGAAATCTCCAACCGGCACTACCTTGCAGGTCAAGATCCAGTGCCTATATATACGGGGTGGCCAGTGAACGGTTGTGCAGAGTGAGCAGTCGGTTTTTTAGGAGCGAAGCTCCTTATGCCGGCACCCGTTCGCCGTTGAAGCTCCCTGGATGCGTCGCCGGCTCAAAAAAGACAATGAAACGCCGTGTGCGCCGAACGCCGAGCGGTTTGCTTATAGCGCACCAGAAATTCGAGGTTAAATAAAAGAAATAAGCTCTGTGCACAACTGATTATAATGGTCGTCTTCACTTTCACCATCGTGAATTGTGAAATGACAACCATCATTCTAGCGCAGCACTGGCGCTTTGTCTAAGGTAGCAGTAGACGCTCTTCCCTCGCGGCGCCGGCGCAACAACAACAACAAAAAAATAAAAAATAAAAAAAAGAAATGGCATGCGGTGCAAGGCGCTCGCGGCGTTCGGCGCGCGTTCCGCAAAAAACAAGGTGCGCGGCGCAAAAACAGTTCGCTTTTATAAACGACAATAAAATTTACCGAAAACCATGTTTGTACATATATAAAAAAAATAAGGACTCACTTGACATTACTTAGGGCTCCTCACAGAATATGGATAGTCGTCCTCACAAACGTAAACATGAATATGATGAAGACGATAAGCAGCTTGGCAAGGATGCGGAACGCAAGGCCAGAGCAGCGGCAGCAAGATCAGCCCGGCAACAGGGTCCTGCGGTTAAAGCACGACGAGCGGAGATACAAAAGATTACGCCGACAGGATCCTACCGTACGTGCTAGAGCGGCCGAATCTAAGCGCCGACGCCGCCAACCGTTTCAAAATGTACATAGTCGTTTGCTTTCTGTCTCAAAAGTAACGCAGCAGATGCACAAAATTACACCATCTCCCGCTAAAGGGAACCATGTGTAGATGTGAAGCAGCGGGCGCTAACGCTTACACTGGCGGCGGCGTTGACGCTGGCGCTCATCGCAGCGTTGCACAGGAGAGAAAACTGGGGAGGCGCAAAGCAGGCAGTGATGGAGCAGTGTTTCCTGCTGGAACATGCCAATCGCTGCTAATGGGCAATGAGAGACAGAAGATTCCGACTGGACACAGAGACCCACACTCCGCTTTTAGTTAACGCGCACGCTGCGAATTTTTATTGTTCAACAACGCACAGGTGAAATCTCTCACCGGCACCACCTTGGGGGTCAAGATCCATTGCCATATATACGCGGTGGCCAGTGAACGGTTGTGCAGCGCGAGCAGTCGGTTTTTTCAACCAAGAACTTCGCTAGCAGACGCTGCCTGCGTCGGCGTCGCGAGGCGAGAGAGGGGGGGAGTGTAGGAGAGGAGGGACGCGCATGCGCAGTGGGGTGCGGACGCCGTGGGCAGGAGTGCGCAGAGGAGAGAGAGGGGACGCGCATGCGCAGTGGGAGTGTGGACGCCGCGGGCAGGGATGCCTAGAGGAGAAAGGGGGAGTGTAAGAGGGGGAGAGAGGAGGGAAGGCGCATGCGCAGTGAGGGTGTGGTTGCCGCGGGGAGGGATGCCTAGAGGAGGGAGAGGAGGAGAGGAGGTTTTTTATTTTTGTTTTTTTGAAAGGGTTTGCGCATGCGCAGTAAGGGTGGTCACGCCGGCACACCGCCACCGGATTGAGCTTCTCCATAAGATGCTTCACATCTAAAAATCACCCCAGCCGTCAGCTCGTGTCGCACCGCGAAAGCGTTCCGGCACGCGAACGAGGGCCTCTGTGACACAGTGGCAACGCGTTGCGACTTCTTTGGGCAGCGTATGAAGCTGCCCCATAGCGTGAAGGCGAAGTTTTGTGACCATGGCCATAAGGAGCATTGAATCACTCTGGTAATATCCACTATGCTATTAAAATACGTGATCAAATTTTGCGTACGACATTTTCGCGGTGCTACCTAATTTCTAACAACATACTAACAGCATTTATAAATGTCGTCTCCGTCTGTTGTCATTAGAGTTATGCCGCAGTTAGCCTACACAGAAAATTGCGCTGTTTATCCTGAATATGTAAAAATGAGTCTCTGGGGCTCGGTGCCTTCATCAGGAAAAGCAGGATACCGTTATTCCGGGTGGCCATGGATATTTTAAGGTGAAGCTGTATATACCTAGGTGATTCTTAACCCCACGAACAGTTTACCTTGCCCACAATTACCTACTTCTTAGAAAACCACCCATCACAAAGCGCTCGGGCATATTTGATCATCATCAGCTGCAAAAGCGTCAACCAAGTGAGCAGCTGCGTAGGTTCGCGTGTTGCCTCACGGACGCGTATTGGGCCCTTCGCCGATTCGCAAAAGGAAGAATCAGGGCGTAGTGGACACTCAACTCTACTTGCAGTAGGCATTCTACGGTAGTTTGAAACGGCCAATGTTAAGCCGCAAAGTCGTTCGTTTCCTTACAGCACGGTTGAGGCAGCCACCGAGAACCGAAACTAGGCTAGCAATTGAGAAGACGATGCGCACGGGGCCCGATATCATATCGCGCTCTACGCGTGAAGGCGAAGCTCAAGCATCCTCTAAGTTTTTTTCTCTTTGTTTCTACCTCTCTTTCTTTCTGTGTTTATTTGTTTGACACTTTCTCTTTCTCTGTTTTCTTTCTCCTTTTTGCCTCTGCGTATTTGTATTTGTCTTTGTCTGTGTACCTATTTCTTTCTCTCTAATTCTCGCTTTCTTTCTCCCTCTTTCCTTTATTATCTCGCCTGCTCTATTTCTTTTCCTTGCTCTTTTTACTATTTTTTATGTCTCTTTATATATCTCTCGGTCCGTCCTTTTCTTTCTGTTTTTATCCCTGTCTTTCTCTTTCTCTTTGTTCGTACTGGTTCCAATCAGATCTTGCATCCCACGCCGGACTGATAAGCGCACTTGTTCTGGAAGCGAACCAGAAGATGGAGAAGATGGACGAAAAGGACGCAGAGAGTGCGTACCGGTTCATGGTGATAGTTTTCTGTTTACCGTGCACATACTAACGGTCGGCTTAAACAGCCTTGCTGCTAAATCATGATGTTGTTCGGCGCTAGCGCCATATGATGTCTGCGTGACTACTATAACCACACTGTACTCCATTTAAGGGCACCCTGCTATGGGAGAGCTGTATTCAGCAATCCCTGAAATATAGAACATAAACGTGGACGTCTGGTGAGAGGGCAACGTAAGACATCGGTAAGCATGATGTCGTGTAGCTAAAGTTGCGACAGATCACATTCCTTAGTGCCGCCACAGATGCGCTGGTAAAATATCCTCATTCCTCTATTAAAACAAGTCGAGGCAATAATTCCTGCATAGCTCACACACTGAATACGATGTACGTTTTCAACGTCATCATCCCTTTATAGTGAAGCGAATTGATTTTTGCCTCATCCCAATTTTCGATATGATCTTTACCCATCGCTCAATGGCCATCCACTTTCATACTCCGAGTTTTCCCCTGATGGATGGGCACCTTGCTCATTCAATATGAGGGACGTATTAAGGCGAAAGCCTTTAATATCTCATGCTCACGTCCGCCCGGTGTCCGTTCGTCCATCCGAGCTCTGGCACGGAGCCAGGTGGCCGCCGGGATGCGCAAACAGACGCCGGTCGCGTCGGACTTTACAGCGCTCGCGCTTTGCTTGCGCAGCGTCGCTGCGCCCAGCGTTTGCAATCATTCTGACCGACGCCGTCTCAATGAACACAGGCGTTCACGGAATACACTTTCGAATTTACAAAGGGTCCGTCAATTTAGGCGCTGGAACGCGGATGGCGTTTGCACGATGCGCAAAACGCGAGAAAATACTAACGCGTGCGAACGGAGGAAGATTAGTCTCGCGTCTCGCTGCGATTCGCGGTAAAAAATTAAAAAAGAAGACACGCACACATTCGGTTTGTGTGTTATCCCACTGAGAGTGGTAAATAAAAAGACATGGCATAGTCAGTGGAATGGCCACACGCTTTCGCCGAACAAACTTTGGAATGTACAAAGTGTCCTTCAATTTTAAGGCGAAAGCCTTTCATGACAGATTTAGTTGGGCGTCCGCAGCAGCTCTGTGGGCGCAGCCTGTCAGCAATTTTCAATGGCAGACTGCGTCTGCAGAGCCGTTTCGGACGCTCAACTAAATCTGTCTAATGTCTCATGCTCACGTCTGTCCGGCATCCGTCCGTCCGGTGTCCGTCCGTGTCCGTCCGTGTCCGTCCGTCCGTGTGTCCCTCTGTCTGTCCGTCCGTTTGTCCGTCCGTGTCCATCCGTCCATGCGAGCCCTGGTACGGTGCCAGGTGGCCGCCGGGGTGCGCAAACGGACGCCGGTCGCGTCGAACTGTACAGCGCTCGCGCTTTGCTTGCGTAGCGTCGCTCTGCCCAGCGTTTACAATCATGCATGGAGGGAGACGCGCGCATCGCGTTCCATTCTGACAGACCCCGTCTCAATGGACACAGGCGTTCGCGGAACACACTGGAATTTAGTGTTCGTCAATTTAAGCGCTGGAACGCGAATGGCGTGTCCACGATGCCCAAAGCGCGAGAAAATGCGAACGGAGCGAACAGAGGCAGATTAGTCTCGCGTCTAGCTGCAATTCGCGGTAAAAAATTTAAAAAAAAACACGCACACATTCCGTTTGTGTGCCATCCCACTGAGAGTGTAAAAGAAAAAGACATGGCATAGTCAGTCGAATGGCCACAAGCTTTCGCCGAACACACTTTGGAATGTGCAAAGTGTCCATTTTTTTCACTCTAGATGCATGTGGTGCAGTCAACGATGAATGCATTGACAAACTTTATTTTGGAAAAAGAAAAGTTTTATTAGCGGCCAAAGAAGGCTCTATATGTTTCGTGTTGCACTGTTGCCAGAGTGACAGGAAGCGGGTTTTATTTATTTTTAAAACGAAAGTGTTTTATGCCGGGGTCCACCAAAATTTCAGTGACGCATTTCCGTCACGGAAATGACGTCGAAAAAATGCACATGATCAGATCGCAAAGAAAAAAATGTTCCGTCTCGGGGAGTCCAACCCATGACATCTCGGTCCGCGAGCGCAACAGCCGGGCACGCTATCCATTGCGCCACGATTACATGCTCTGGAGGCTGTGCAAACGCGCCTTTTATGTGTCACAGATTCATCTCGCAGTGCTCTTTGTCTGCGGTGAAGTAATGATTCATGACCGTGGCCATCGCGATTAGCTCCTGTAAACGCGCCGTTGCTACGCGTCTGTACAATTCGGCATGTTTCCAGAAAGAAAGCGTGATTTTGTCAACGTCTTGACACCGCGACGTGGCGACCTTAGCCCAAGCGTCGGCCTCACGCATAGCCATGATCATAGCATCCATCCATACCAAAAAAAGCCCCCACCTCCCCGAAGGGGAATCGTGAGGAAATGCGAATGCATTTCGCGCGCGCTTCACTCCATTTATATATGGTGGTTGTGGTTTGAAGAAGGGAAAGGCGCCTAATTTCTGCAGCCCGGTCGGGAGCACGGCGCAGCGCCTTTTTTTTTTTTGCTTTTTTCTTGTTTTTTTAATTTTTTTATTTATTTTTCTAATTTTTTTTTTTCATATATAGCTCCGCCGAGCTCCGCCGCAGACCACTTTTAGTTAACGCGCACGCTGCGAATTTTTATTGTTCAACAACGCACAGGAGAAATCTCCCACCGGCACCACCTTGAGGTCAAGATTCATTGCCATATATACGGGGTGGCCAGTGAACGGTTGTGCAGCGCGAGCAGTCGGTTTTTTCAACCAAGAAACTTGCTAGCAGACGCTGCCTGTGCCGGCGTCGCCAAGCGAGAGAGGGAGAGGGGGGAGCGTAGGAGAGGGAGAGAGAGGTGGGGTGCGCATGCGCAGTGGGGGGGGAGTGTGGACGCTGCGGGCAGAGATGCCTAGAGAGAAGAGAGGGGAGCGTAGGAGAGAAGAAGAGAGGTGGGACGCGCATGCGCAGTGGGAGGTGGACGGCGCGGGCAGGGATGCCTAGAGGAGAGAGGGGGGGGAGCGTAGCAGGGGAGAGAGGAGGGGAGGCGCATGCGCAGTGAGGGCGTGGTTGCCGCGGGGGAGGGATGCCTAGGGGAGAGAGAGGGAGAGAGGAGGTTTTTTTATCTTTATTTTTTTTTTTGAAAGGGTTTGCGCATGCGCAGTAAGGGCGGTCACGCCGTACACCACCACCACCGGATTAAGCTTCGCCATAAGATGCTTCACATCTAACACCTGCCGGCGCGCACACCTCCTCAACCTATCCTCCTCCTCCTCCTCCGCGGACAACGCCAACGCCAACGCCGGATGCCTGACATAGCCCGACTATGAAATGCATTCGCATTTAAAATAGCTCTGCGATGCGCGCCTGCCTCTCCTGGCTGTAACACCGCGTTCCACGCTAACGCTCGCCCCGAGAAAACCGCGGCCGGGCTACAGGGGAGACAAGACGCGCGTTGCGTTTCCCCTCTAGTCGTGCCGTGGTGTTCAACTCTTTAACACGTCGCGGGATGCCGACAATAGCCCAAGTTCTGCGCCCACTCCAGCGACGCTCTTCTAGCTGTCACAGCGCTTTCTCTGATTACGCTCTCACCGTTTACTGCTACAGCTACCAGAAAGGTGTGTTTAATCATTGATCATGGATGTTAGTCGTCGGGATGGGAGATGTACCACGTCAACGTGGGTGCCAATCCTGAACGTAGGTGTATCCACGTTAAACCACCAATAGACATTGTGCAAGCGCTCATATTATTGTACATTAAACATTCAAATATTTCTATAACGACACGTTTAACCTTGGTGTTATACCGATTCCTATGGTGGAGGGATCAACCACGTTATTCTTTTTAGAAGGCGACATATCGCTCATGAGTCGATAAAAAAAGCTTCGTAGGAAATGCGAGGTAAATGCAACCGCAACACATTGCAATATTATGCGCAGTAAAAAAAGAAAGTTTTGGAGAACATGAATTACCGCTAAACATGAGCTTCCTAGCTAAAGAGGCGTGTTGCGCAGAATACTGGAACCACACGAAGAAAGTTTCGATGACCACGTAGGTCGCGTCTAAAATGATGGTGTTGATGACAAGTGTTGTGCTTTCAGTAGCGTTACCTGAAGGGAGAAAGTTTTTCGGAAGGCCATGGCGCAGAGAAAAGATATTGAATGATGACGAGCGCTATAAAACGGGGTACGCCTTCAAAGAGTTCATGAGTGAAAAAGAGGCTAGTGCTGGCTTCAGGTCTGCTGCGGGTACCTACGCACGGCGCCTGTACTTTAAAGCGCAGACGAATGTATGCAGACTAACGAAGCGGTAGAGATCGAACGTGAGGGTATTACATCATGAGTATGACCTCCGAGAATCTTGCT
>JALIZH010020257.1:0-15220 GCA_030522465.1 Rhipicephalus appendiculatus
CGCTGAGTTGGCCAGCGTTTTTACGGAGCGACCGCTCGCCCGCTCATTTCGTCCCCTCAGCGAAGCGTGCGCAGCGGACCAGCGTGCGAGCGTTTTCCAAACAAAGCCTCTGCTCGATTGGCAGTAACTTCAACATTGTTCAACAGGTGGCGCAGCAATGCGCTCCGCTGAAACAAGCGGGACGTCGCTCAGCTATTCTTCCTTTTGTCTTGCGCTCCGCTGTGCCCTGCGCTCCTCCGCTGGGTCCGCTGGCCCGCTGAGCCGCTCAGCTATAACTCACTAATAAATGCTGGGTTGCTTCCCCATTCTCAGTCTTATCGAACATGCATCTCGCTGCTTCTTGGTTTTGGGGTTTGCATGGAAACTCACACCAGGGCGACAAGTATAAGACCACATCATGCGTTTCTTTAACCATCCAAGGGCCGAACAGAACACATGCTGTGATCCCGCTGCCTCGGGAAAGATACATCGTTCTTTCCAGCCTGGCGCAAATAAAGGGAATAAATTCCCATGTGTACAGATCCGCGAAGTGCAACGTCGTACTTACCGAACATTTCAACTCCATTTCCAGACGCAAAATCATTGCGGATGCACGGACGCTCGAAAAAAAAAAAAAAGAGGTGGCCGCTGAGTGAGCTGCACACCCGAGGATGAACGCTGAGTTGTTTCGCGAATGGCAGTTTTATTAGTCGAGTATATCGCTGCCGCGACGTTTTGGAAGGATCATTCACGTTAAAATGCGCCCGGCACTGCGGTATCGAGCGGTAAACAAACCCGTAGGCTAGAAAATGAACTGCCTCGGGGTTGAAAGCAAGCGCGCTGCACTGACGACGGCATAGGCGAGTCAGGTGATGTCGTTTACTACGTCACAGCGACAGCAGCGCCGGCCTCTCCAGTGGTCGCCCTCGAGGCCAATAGCCGATGCGAGCGTTCAACGAAAACTCTGCTCGGCGAAGTGGAGCACGTGAAACACGTCAAAGAGAAAAAGAAAGAATAGATAGCCAGAAAGAGAAAGAAAAAAAAATAGAGAGAGAAATAAAGCAATAGAAAAAAATAAATAAATAAAACATGTCGAATTTCGCACTAAGTCGTGCAAGGCTTGAAAGAGCGAAGTTGGACGACTCTGAAGCCTAACAAAACGGCCAATGTCCTCGAAAAGAAATCCACGCATCTCCATGAAGTGAATCATGACGAGTGGGTGAAGCTCTGGGTGTCGTATGGGTGAGTAACCATACGTTGCCAGAGCGTTGCCCCATATCATGTAAACTGATTGACATAAAGTGCCATGATGTCTACGTTGAAGTCGCCGACTAGTATAAAGGGTTTGTGCTTGTCGGTGTTTTATATACTCTCGTTACAATTACGATTGTTGTTCGTTGATTGTAAACCTTTTTTTTATTCACATCGGTGGTATGTGCCACAGGTAAGCGGATATGTGCCACAGGTGATAGACAGTTTACATCTATCCAGGAACGGCGAGAACAGAAATTGGTAATTTAAACGCGTGTGTACGTTGAAGCTACCGATTAGTATAAAGGGTTTGTGCTTCTAGGTGTTTTATATTGTTCAGTCACAATTACGGTTGATATTAGTGTATTGTTAAATTTTTTTTGTGTGTCTCACATCCACGCATGTCCCCGTGACCGACACCGCGGACGGACAAGCCTCGGCCCTAAGGTGCTTCGCCCCTAAAACTGAACGACTAGCTAAAGCCCAGCAACGACCTTTAAGGAACGTGTGCACTGCATGCCCCCAGACGCCGGGTTGCCGAATTGAACAACACGGCCAGGTCAATAAAGTTACCCATTTTTATTTCAATATGGCTGACACCCTAAAAATGATTTCTTTAAACATTCGGTAACTCCGTAAAACAAGCCGAGATTATCAGCGTAGCGTGCTCAGAACATTGTGACGTTCTTTGTTTACAAGAAACAATTTTTTTTTACCATTGGCCACGTTCGTGCATTTAAACGCGCATTCATCTTCGACTGTTACTTTTCTTTCGCGACATGTCAATTCAGTGGAGTTGGAATCATTATTTTTAACCGAACTCTTTTGCAAGATCACCACGTTTTCTATGATGGGCTAGGTCATGTACTGGCTCTCGACTGCATCCTATCGTCATTCAGGTTACGCATTCTGTGTATTTATGGGCCAGCCCAAGCAGCCCATTCTAATGATTTATTCCGTCACCTGGACGTGTAATTTCTTGACCGTCGGCATCTAATACTCACCGGAGATTTTAATTGTGTATTATATACGCGAGCTTACGTGCAGGGCCCTGGACGGGGTCGACCTTATTGGAACGCACGCGAGCTGTGTCGCCTGTCCAGCATTTATATTTAATAGATGCGTACAGACAAGTACATTGATCACAATGTGCCTGGACTTGGCGGCGTGGCTCATTGTCTAGCAGGTTGGATCGCTTCTACGTGCCAAGTGCGCTAAGTGGTTATTAAAGGAAAAGTGAAGAGATAAGTGCCGACCCGGAACTGTCGCTCTCAAGGGAGGTCACCTCAGCAGGTCGGCACAGGGATGGGGTGAGTGATTCTTAAGAGGGAAGAAAGAGGAAATTGAGGGAAAATGGGGGGAAGAGTGCTCGATAACTGTCTCTGTAAAGGACACCTCAACCAAAACACTCGTGGGGGGTGGGGAATGAAGGAGATAGGAAGAGAGAAGAGCATGGAAGGAGAAAGAAGCGCCTGGTTTACCGGGTCGAGCGGCTTTGGTTCGCGTCTTGTAGGAAGGAGATCAGGGCCGCTAGAGCGGTGCGGCGGCGATCCTCGCCGCCGATGGGGAAGAGGAAGTCCTGCAGGGACACACAGGGCAGACCGCGGCGGCGGTGCTCAGTTGTGAGTCGCTTCCGAGCGTCGACAAGGGCTGGGTACTCACAGAGGAGATGTGAAACTGTTTCTACCGTGCCGCAGTCCACACAGTTCGGTGCAGCCGCGCCGCGGAGTCGATGCTTACAGTAGCGTACGCATTTGGGCTGGTTGGTTCATGTTTACAGAAGTGAAAAAACAGCGCTAAAAAGACGGGACGTGAAAGGACACAGGACAGGGCGCTGACTAGCAACCAAATGTGTTTATTTCGTCAGTCAGCATACATATATACTACTCCACCATCGCGATGACACAAAGCAAAAATTTTTTGAGCTTGCGCAGAGGCAATCGAATGATCACTTTGACAAAAATTCGACCTCCTTCGGAAGGAGGGAAATGGAAGGGGGGCTAACACATGCCTCGCCACTATTATGAATATGAAAAGCTCCTGAAATGAGACGTGCACGTTCATCATGATAATTTGACAAGAATAGGGTATCTTTAAAAGATGGGTGGCAACCGCAGTTGTTACAGTGAAGAGAAAGCTGACTATCTGTGGCGCGTTTTTGAACTTTGTTTGAATGCTCGCGCATGCGGTCATTAGCACAACGGCCCGTTTGCCCTACATAACACCGTCCGCAGGAAAGAGGAATCTTGTAGACGACGCCCTGACGACATTCCACAAACTTCTGCCTGTGCTTCTTAGTACATCCTTTTTTGTTCTGTGCCTCACGATTGACTTGCTGGCACAGGCTACCGAGCTTGTTTTGGGCAGAAAATAGCAGCTGAACACGTGCCCTGGCGACAACTTTTTTTAGATTGTGCGCTACCTTGTGCACATAGGGGATAACTGCTACCCTTTTCTGCCGGTCTGTCTCGGACTGCACAGCGGCCGAGCGCTTGTCCTTACAGCCTGCTGAAAGCCTAGTAGCAGGCTGTAAGGACAAGCGCTCGGCCGCTGTGCAGTCCGAGACAGACCGGCAGAAAAGGGTAGCAGTTATCCCCTATGTGCACAAAGGTAGCGCACAATCTAAAAAAAGTTGTCGCCAGGGCAGGTGTTAAGCGGCTAGTTTCTGCCCAAAACAAGCTCGGTAGCCTGTGCCAGCAAGTCAATCGTGAGGCACAGAACAAAAAAAAGGATGTACTAAGAAGCACAGGCAGAAGTTTGTGGAATGTCGTCAGGGCGTCGTCTACAAGATTCCTCTTTCCTGCGGACGGTGTTATGTAGGGCAAACGGGCCGTTGTGCTAATGACCGCATGCGCGAGCATTCAAACAAAGTTCAAAAAACGCGCCACAGATAGTCAGCTTTCTCTTCACTGTAAAAACTGCGGTTGCCACCCATCTTTTAAAGATACCCTATTCTTGTCAAATTATCATGATGAACGTGCACGTCTCATTTCAGAAGCTTTTCATATTCATAATAGTGGCGAGGCATGTGTTAGCCTCCCTTCCATTTCCCTCCTTCCGAAGGAGGTCGAATTTGCTAGTCAGCGCCCTGTCCTGTGTCCTTTCACGTCCCGTCTTTTTAGCGCTGTTTTTTCACTTCTGTATCGATGCTTACGTTCTGGTGGCCACGCCGAACCGGTTCTCAGGGTGAGGAGGAGCGCGCGATCGCGGCGGGAGATGCCAGTTGCAGGAAAGGGAGGTGGGGCGTGTCCAGCGGCGATCCGCGAGTCGGGATGTTCTCGCATCAACTCACGGCGAAAGTTAATGCGCGCCGAGTCGAAGGATGTTGCGTAGCCCGTAAGCGGGGTCGCGCTGGAGTGTGCTCGCTCCGCGAGTTCGTCCGCCGCCTCGTTGCCCGCGATGCCGACGTGGGATGGTAGCCACTGCAGGATCACGTCGCAACCACTCCCACGAAGTGCCAGGAGGCTCTCGGCAACGCGCTGGGCGAGCGGAGGGCCGCGGTCCTCCCTCACGAGTTGGCGCAGGGCTGCCCTGGAGTCGCAGAAGATGGCCGCGCTAGTGACAGCCGGCGACTCGCGAAGGAGATCGGCAGCTAGCTGCAGACCCACCAGCTCGGCAGCGGTAGAGGAGGCGCGGTAGCTCAGGCGTCTCTGGAGGTCAGTGGCGAGCTCGGGGGCGACACAGGCTGCTGCAGCAGAGTGGTCCTGTAGTACAGAGCCGTCGGTGAAGACGTGAGTCCTGCCGGCGAGGTCCTCGTGCATCCGCGCTGCGGCTTCTTGAGCGATGGCACTGCGAGGGGTGACGCGCTTTGAGCGGACACCGGGGAGCTCGAGGGAGACTCGCAGGGGCTCGCGGCAATGTGGGGCGGGCCAGGGATGGGGTATGGGAAATGAAAGATCGCGGAGAAGTAAAAATAGGAGGAGAGAAAGAGGAGTGATTCTGTCTGGCGTCCGAAAGCGCGAGCCCTCGCGTGAAACACGCATCCCTCGGGAAAAGCCGCCAGGGAGGCCGGCAGAAAATATCGCCGAAGAAGAAGAAAAATAAACAAAATATTGGCCGCGTATCTGCGTGCTTCGCTGCAAATGTCCTCGAAAGACGATAGTCTTCTGCCGGCCGTACTACATGAGTCCTGGTCTCATCCACGGCCACCCGTGATGGTGTTCTCGTACCATTTCCGTCCTGGCATGACCAAGCGTCTTCTCACCGCAAGCGCGGTGTTTTTGGCGCCGTTAAAGAGCAGTTTACTAGTACGAGAAAAATAGTTTTGCTCTTTAGTGTCCCTTTAACCCATTAAGGACCACGAAAGAACTACTGGTCCGATTTTATTGACATTTTGCATATTTAATTAACCACAACAGATAACCACACGTACAAATTTTCATGGTGTTACGTGTGTAAAGAGGTTTATTGGGATGGCCGAACAAGCGTGGGGTAGCTCGAAAGAGTACACAGGCAGAAGAAGATGATAGTGTTCGAACGCCGATCTCGTGCCTTCTTCTCGTGACGATGATAGTTGAACCCGTGATTTCAATGTCTTCCTTTCTTCATTATAAGGTCTCCTCGATTTGGCTGCACTTTCTGCTCTAGTTCAAGAGTGCTGAACTTCGGCGCTCGATTTCGCGAGTGCAGCTCGTGCCACCTGCACTTCTGCACTCGATTTGACGTCGTGCTGCACGAGTTCATCGGCACTTCAGCACTACCTTCTCCGCCAGTTCTCGTCTCGTGCAAGTAGCCAAGGTATCGGTATGGCTGCACTTTTGCCCTCGATTTGACCACTGCACCGAAACCGCTAGTGTCGGGATGCACTGACACTAGAGGAACTGGTGCGGTACTGGCACGACACTTTGGTGAACTGCGTCCAGAAAGTGCAGCCAAATCGAGGAGACCTATAATTGCCCCCGTCGAGAAAGATGAAGCCATCCTGGCGATCTAACAGGTGGGAACAAGCGGGTCGAAGTATGGCTTGAGGTGGTCTACGTGAACAATATCCCGTCCACGCCGACGACGGTCGCTCGGCGGCGTAAGAGGTTCAATGGCGTATTTCACTGGTGAAGTACGCTCGACCACGCGGTAGGGACCATGATAATTTGAGATCAGTTTGGGAGACAAACCAGGAGCGCAGGGCGGCACATGCAGCCATACAAGTGCTCCAGGAGCGAACGTTGCGGCAGGAGGATGGTCGTCGTCGCGGGCCTCCTTCTGGCGCTGTTGGTCGGCCGTAGTAAGCCGCTTGGCTAGTTTGCGGCACTCTTCCGCGTAACGGGCGGCTTCCGAAACGGGCGTGCACTCGGAGGGATCCGGTGCGTATGGCAGTAAAGTGTCGATGGTGTGCGACGGCTGGCGACCATACAGAAGGAAAAATGGGGAAAACCCGGTTGTGGCTTGCGTGGCGGTGTTGTACGCGTATGTTGCAAATGGAAGAACCAGATCCCAGTTTGTTTGATCGGATGCAACATGTGTCGCAAGCATGTCGCCCAGAGTCCGATTAAACCGCTCAGTCAAACCGTTTGTCTGAGGGTGGTAGGCTGTACTCGTCCGGTGTACAATACGGCACTGGTGTAGGAGTGCTTGGATTACATCGGAAAGAAATACACGCCCACGGTCACTGAGGAGTTCACGAGGGGGGACCGTGACGAAGCACAAAACGATTGAGGATGAAAGATGCGACGTTCTGTGCTGTCGCCGTGGGAAGAGCAGCGGTTTCAGCGTAACGTGTAAGATGGTCCACAGCAACGACAGCCCATCGGTTGCATGCCGCTATCAATGGCAGTGGTCCGTAGAGGTCAATTCCAACTCGGTCGAATGGGCGGTCTGGGCACGGAAGTGGCTGCAATGAACCTGCTGCAGGATGTGGCGGTTTTTTCCGCCGCTGACACTCGTGGCAGCCGCGAATGAACTGGCGGACGAAGCGAAACATTCCGCGCCAGTAGTACCTTTTCCGTAGACGCTCGTAGGTCTTGAAGACACCGGCATGAGCACACTGCGGGTCGGAATGAAACGACGCGCCGATTGTAGAGCGCATCGTTCGAGGAATGACTAGGAGCCACTTCCTACCATCTGGCGAGTAGTTGCGCCGGTACAAGAGGCCATCTCGAATACTGAAGTGCGGAGCCTGGCGTCGCAGTGTTGGAGTGCTCGGATGTGTGGGTGCCTCGGATAAAACGTCCAAGAAGCGAAGCTATCCATGGATCTTGACGTTGTGCAGAAGAGACGGTGTCCACGTCAAGAGCTGACAACGTGCAGTCTAGGGAAATGGCTGCAGTGTCTGTGGATAATGGGGACCGCGACAGGGCATCAGCATCGGCATGCTTGCGGCCGGAACGGTACATAACGCGGATGTCATATTCTTGAAGCCGAAGAGCCCAACGGGCAAGGCGACCCGACGGATCCTTCAGCGAAGACAACCAGCATAATGCGTGGTGGTCCGTCACTACATCGAAAGTCCGGTCATAGAGGTACGGACGGAACTTCACGAGCGCCCAAACTATAGCCAAGCATTCTTTCTCGGTGACGCTGTAGTTCGACTCAGCCTTGGTGAGAGTTCTGCTGGCGTATGCGACGACATACTCGGCGAACCCAGGTTTTCGTTGCGCGAGAACCGCACCGAGGCCGACACCACTGGCGTCAGTGTGGACCTCAGTTGGCGCCGTAGGATCGTAGTGGCGCAAGATAGGTGGTGAAGTGATGAGACGACGAAGGGTGGAGAATGCTTGGTCACACTCGGAAGACCATGACGAAACATCGGTGGCGCTGCTTAAAAGTTGGGTCAAAGGCGCAATAATAGAGGCGAAGTTGCGCACAAACCGGCGAAAGTAGGAGCATAACCCTACGAAGCTCCGTAACTGCTTCACAGTCGTCGGTTTGGGGAAGTCGGCGACAGCGCGTAGTTTAGCCGGGTCGGGAAGTATGCCATCCTTTGATACGACGTGACCCAGAATCATGAGTTCCCGGGCAGCGAAGTGGCACTTCCTGAGATTCAGTTGGAGATGGGCATTCTTCAGGCACGTCAGGACTTGTTTCAAGCGTTCCAGATGTGTTGCGAAATCTGGCGCAAAGACAACGATATCGTCGAGGTAGCAAAGACATATGTGCCACTTCAAGCCCCGTAGAACCGAGTCCATCATGCGCTTGAAGGTGGCAGGCGCATTGCAGAGGCCGAAGGGCATGACATTGAATTCATATAGACCGTCGGGTGTCACAAAGGCTGTCTTTGGACGATCAGCATCTGCCAGGGGCACCTGCCAGTACCCCGATCGCAAATCTAACGATGAAAAAAACTCGGCACCTTGTAAAGAATCAAGGGCATCGTCAATCCTGGGTAAGGGGTAGACGTCTTTTCGAGTGATTTTGTTTAGTCGCCGGTAATCCACGCAGAAGCGAATGAAACCATCCTTTTTCTTACCTAGAACTACAGGTGATGCCCATGGACTTTGTGACGGCCGAATAACGTCGCGTTGAAGCATGTCGTCAACCTGTTCGGTAATCACTTGGCGTTCTGCCGCGGAAACACGGTATGGTCGTTGTCGCACTGGCGCGTGGGAGCCGGTGTCGATGTAATGATGAGTGGTAGAAGTTCGGCAAAGTGCAGATTGAGCAAAATCGAAAGATTCGCGGAACTGGTGCAGCAGCAGGAGAAGATCAGATCGTTCTGATGGCGACAGTCCGTCCGCGATCGACGAATCGAAAAGTTCGGAAGCTGGTACATCGGAAGGGTTAAGGGCACTGACGGCGTCGAGGTCGCTTTGAGGTGAATCTTGCTGCACGGCGAAAATTTGTCCCTTATCAATGGGCTGCACGCATCCAAGAGATTCACCTTTGAACAATTTGACAGGATACGGAAGAGGATTGGTGATGCAGAGAGCACTGGTTCCATTAGAAATTGAGAGGGTCGAATAAGGCAGCAGAAGTGGTTTCCGACTTAGGAAAAGGCTTGATGGCTCAAAGAATGCAGCTTCATCACACATGCCGTTGGAAAACACAGGGAGCAAAACAGCGGCTGTCGGGGGGAATTTCGGTGTCTTCTTTGACGACTAGCTTGTGTGCGACTTGATGCGTGTCGTCGTAGAGCTGGTCGTACAACGGGAAGAGCTCAAGTTCCGATCTGGCACAATCTATAACGGCGTGATTACGGGATAGAAAATCCCAGCCGAGTATGATGTCATGAGAGCAGCAGGAAAGCACGATAAACTCAACAATGTAGTGGTCCTCCGCGATGATTAGTCGGGCGGTGCAGGCGGCTATAGGCCGAACGGGTTCTCCATTCGCTGCACGTAAGGGCATCATATCAAGAGGCGTGGTCACTTTTCGAAGCTTGCGGCAAAATCTAGCGTCTATGATGGAAACGGCAGCACCGGTATCTACAAGAGCGTATGCATGGGCGCCTTCTACAAAAACTTCGACAATATTTGACGGCAAAGTTCGAGGACTTGAGCATTTCGACAGCGCAGTTCTTGCCTCCTGAACTGCGGCGGCTAGTTTCCCTCATTTTGAGGGGCTGGTCGACGACGCATCGGTGACAAGGAGCGGCGACGGGGTGAAGGTGAGCGAGGAGACGTAGGCTGCGGATAGTCACGTGAAGACGTGCTTGGTTGAGGATCCGAGCCTTCAAAGCAAGAGCGGGGGCGATCCATGTAGCTGTTCTGTGAACGGGCGTCTGTGTATCCCGGCACGCGGCGTCGGCAGTATCGCGCAACATGGCCAGGGCCGCCGCATGCAAAACAGATCGGCCGGTTATCGCGCGTTCGCCAGGGATTTGCTGTGATGGGAGTGCCCCATGTGAAGGACGTGGGGGTCGGAGCTACGGCATGTGACGCTTCATAGAACGGTGGGGGCTGCTGTCGTAGATGCTGCCGCTTTACAGCCTCAGCATAAGTGAGAGGTGCGGCGACAGGGTGCTGCTGAATGAGCACCGGCAGGGCCTCCGAAATCTGGTCTTGAATGACGTGTCGGAGCACGGGAGCCAACGGGGTCGGTTGCCGCAGTTGCTGCTGCTGTGGGACCTCTTGGCGCTGAGCGAACGGCAGGAGAGAAAGTTGACGTGCCACCTCCTCACGCACAAAGTCTTTCATTTGTGCGAGAACGCATGCGTGGTCAGGCACGACTTCCAGTGCAGCGAGTGGTTGGCTAGCCTGAGGTGAACGTCGGGTGAGAGCTCGTTGCCTTCGCAATTCGTCATAGCTCTGGCACAGGGTTACCACTTCGGACACCGTGCCAGGAGACTTCGCAAGGAGCATTTGAAAAACATCGTCGTCGACACCCTTCATAATGTGCTGAATCTTGTCACTTTCGCTCATTGAGGCATCGACGCGCCTGCAAAGATCGATGATGTCCTCGATATAAGCGGTAAAAGTTTCACCTGAATCTTGCGCCCGTGTACGCAGCCGTTGTTCGGCGCGCAGCTTCCGCACGGCAGGGCGACCGAAAACGGCAGATATTGCCTGCTTGAAAGCGGACCAGCTCTCGAATTCAGACTCGTGGTTCGTGTACCATAGCTTCGCCACATTAGCCAGGTAAAAGTTCACGGTGCTCAACTTAGCAGCGTCATCCCACCTGTTGGGTCCACTAACTTTTTCATAGGACGACAGCCAGTCCTCGACGTCCTGATCTTCTGTGCCCGCAAATATCGGGGGGTCTCGCAGGCGAACAGGGCCGGGGCAAGCGGGGGCCGCGAGAGGTGGTGCCTGTTGGGAAGCGTCGGCTTGCATGATCGGCGGCAGCGTGCGGGATCGTAGTTCCAGGGTGCAGACGATGTGGTTACCCAGCACGATCCACCAAATGTAAAGAGGTTTATTGGGATGGCCGAACAAGCGTGGGGTAGCTCGAAAGAGTACACAGGCAGAAGAAGATGATAGTGTTCGAACGCCGATCTCGTGCCTTCTTCTCGTGACGATGATAGTTGAACCCGTGATTTCAATGTCTTCCTTTCTTCATTATACGTGTGTTTCTTCAGGAGTTATGATACTGTACTATAAAAAGTACGCTGGGCCTTCGAGATAGCAACGGGCAAGGTGACTTGATGCAAGAATGGCGAGTACGCTGGGCCCTTGCGAAACGAATAACAAAGTTATCTTGGCCCATGCAACTTAATCAAGGACCAGTGCTTTAGGGAAAGCATAACGTCACGCTTTTCGCCACACCATTTCGATGTACTTTGGCAGAATTCAACTGTTTTGCCGGCTTCTTGTGAAAATGTCCGTATGAATAGAGGGTAGTGGCAAGCACAGTGGAATCTGGAGAGCTTTGATACTTCTGTTGGTTACAACAAGGCGCAGTCAGTGTTTTGCTGTTATACGACTAAAGGACAATAGTCAACGCGTAGAGGATCTGCTAAAACCTACAATGTGGTAGCAGACCCTTTATGCGTTATCTGCGGCTATTTCGATCATCTGGGTAAATAGGGGCTGGTACCACTTTTTCTCATGCAGGGATGAAAATTCTCGTCATTCACAGCTTGATCGTAGAGCTCAAACCCCCTCATGGCATTGTTACTGCGGATGAAGAAGGAGGACAGTGGCACTACGTTTTTTTTTCTTTTCAGCGAATGGCCACCACGATACAGAGCATAGTGACTCAACTGTGTAGTCTTTCGTCAGCATAGCAATTATGCTGTTGTCTTTGCCATTTTCGAAACAAAGCTGCTTTCCTGAGTCAAAACAGAAGTTATCTTACCCACGTTCCTTTCGTTCCACGTTTTTTTATCGTTAGCAGAGAGCATCCATTCGCACCGTCGTCATTCCCCTTCTCCTCCTCCTAGGTTCCCATGTTAGGGTCAGAATCGCCAATTAAAACATCAAGAGGCTCTCGTATATTCACAGCGACATCTTTCGCAGCCTCATGAGTTTGAGATAACCGAAAAAAATGGCATTCATAACAAAAAAAGACTGTTGAATCTATGATGAAACGCACAACAAGAGTTACATGTATGCTCCCTACGAAGTCCCAGCGTACTAAATAAAGTACAGCAACATTTGATTACTCCTCACAGCGAAACTATGCATTCAATAGGCTTCCCGCGTTTTGCAGGGATCGAATTGCTCTTCCTGAAGCAGAAGCAGTCCGTTTTTTTCAACATATAAAATGTAAAACTTCAAATTAATTTAGAAATAGTAGTACTGACCACGTGCGTTTAACAAGCTCTAATTTTCCTGAAGTTTGACGACTCATAAAATAGAAAAAACATAACCGAGTCAATATTCTAAATTAGGATTTTCTTGCTGCAACCTTTGGCATCAGAAATTATAAGGAGGAAGATCAGAATATAGAATTGTTTTGTATTTTCTATGCCCGAAAAAGGAAGTGTACTCTTTAAAGTACAGTGGGTCCTAATGGGTTAAGTTGATTGTGGAGAGTAGGCTCGAAAACGCACTGATATTAGCGAATGCGTAGCAAGTAGCCTTATGTGTTTGAGTCAGAGGCGTCAAAAGCCGAGAAGTCGTGTAGAGCGCACGCGAAAAGAGTTCTCCTTGTTTCCAGTGACGTAGAGTCACTGGAAAAATTTCAGAGTATTAATTGCATCTGTTTTCCGCGCGCCGCCGATGCGATTGGCTTACTCGCATCACGTGACCTCTCACAGCCATATCCCTCCCAAGCGCTTGAGGTGCGCGCGCGTTGAACGCCCAGAGTGACCGGGCTTTTAGCATTACCCCAGGCCGTAGCAGTATGGTAGTATTGCGTCGCTTTTCTAATGCGCCATGCACATGCAAGGCAGTATACCTTAGAAGCAACCGAACTGGATCTGGGTATCTCGTTTATTTTTGCATTCCGTGCAGGAAAAACGTCGAAGAGCGGCGTTATACGTGACTGCATAGAGTTGGTCGCAAAGAATCCGCCCCCCTCGAAGAACTCTCGTTTCTGCAATAACCTACGCGAAGTTTGCTGGAAAACCTCACCCGCGACAGGCTACTTCACCTGATCCGTTCGCTCTGCTTAGTGATTGAAAACAACACGCTACATACCCTTCCATTTGCTCGGCTCTTTATATTTGTATCTTTTGAACAGGATGTGCATGCATTTCGAGTAAACGTGTCACGCATGTGAGAGAAATCCAAGATTTTTTTAAAAATAATAACTGTTTACTGGTAGACCTTAACGGTAATTGGGGCATGATCATTTGCCATGTCGCAATACAGAAGCGTGACTGATAGATTGCGCATGAAACTTGATGGTAGGAAATGGTATCATAGCATGTTATTAAGCGTATTTATTGCAAAAAAGAAAATGATGCTAACACGTTGTATTCCGCCGAGCGTACCCTTACAATACCGTTTAGTCGGTGAGAATGGTCCCAATAAAGTAAGTATTACGTATTTTCGCTGTGGATTATACTCATTTTTGGGTCAGTTTTAACAGCTGAATGTACAGCATCAAAATAGAACGTGAATTTCGCGGTACGAGCTTTTTTTCCCCTATCGTCCTAATCTTGTTTAGCCTTCTGACGTACTCTAACTGCTCAGATAAACATGAAACAGACGGTTTCTTGTGAGAACTTGTTGCTGGGCTTGTTGGTTTTCAGTGCATAATGTACAGCTGCCCATTTTTTTAACCTGAACGCGCGAGCGTCGACCACCCAGTCTATAAGAGCCATATAACTGAGCACAGCGGCGAAATGAATGACAATGCATGCATGCACGCGATTAACAGTCTTGTGCAGCTGTCTTCTGCTAGGCTGTTCCGGGAACAGGACAACGGGACGCCGGGAATTGGGGCTTACTGGCTCGGCGGTCGGAGCTCGCGCGTTCAGGTTAAAAAATAATTGAAGGGCACTTTGTACATTCCAAAGTGTGTTCGGCGAAAGCTTGTGGCCATTCCACTGACTATGCCATGTCTTTTATCTTTTACACTCTCAGTGGGATAACACACAAAAGCGAATGTGTGCGTGTTTTCTTTTTTTTAATTTTTTACCGCGAATCGCAGCGAGACGCGAGACTAATGTTCCTCCGTTCGCATGCGTTAGTATTTTCTCGCGCTTTGCGCATCGTGCAAACGCCACCCGCGTTCCAGCGCTTAAGTTGACTTGCCCTTTGTAAATTCGAAAGTGTATTCCGTGAACGCCTGTGTCCATTGAGACGGCGTCGGTCAGAATGATTGCAAACGCTGGGCACAGCGACGCTACGCAAGCAAAGCTCGAGCGCTGTAGAGTCTGACGCGACCGGCGTCCGTTTGCGCATCCCGGCGGCCACCTGGCTCCATGCCAGAGCTCGGACAGACGGACGGACGGACGGACAGACGGACGGACGGACGGACGGACGGACAGACGGAAGAACGGACAGACGGACGGAGACGGACGGACAGACGGAAGAACGGACAGACGGACGGACGGACACCGGACGCACGGACACCGGACGGACGGACGCCGGACGGACACCGGACGGACGTGAGCATGAGACATTAAAGGCTTTCGCCTTAAAATGGGCGGCTGTACATGTTTCAGCTGAGACACGGTGTTCTGTGAAAATACGCTTTAAAAATTTGTGGGCTATGCTATTTCTGACCAAAAAGGTAATAGGTACTGCGCCGAAAAGCTTTAATAAGCGTGCATGACGAAAAGAAAGTTGAAATTGAACCACAACCCCCAGCTGCTCACGCGCTACCGACGTTAACAAGAAAACTTTTATCTCGGAACACAGCCAAATATCGAGAACACGCCTCATCTCGTGTCAATTAAGTGCTGTCAATCACTTTTTAATCGCCTTTTTTTTCTACGAATCAGTTAGGAAAACATAGCGCCTTCGCAAAGAAGATACCGTAGTAGCTTCCGCACGCCAATCGGCCCGTACGATGGGCTGCTGGCGCTCCAAACCGAGACATAAATACGTCGCGCACAACTTCCAATTACCGTACACACACCACTCTTACGCATATCAAATAAGCTGAACAGCAAGTAAGGTGCGCAAGCAAGATAAGGTGCGCAAGCAAGATATGTATGACTCGTCTCCACGAACGCGCCGAACAGCCTGGAAGGGAAATGGCCGCCGCCGCTCAATGTTGCCCG
>JALIZH010020259.1:0-52634 GCA_030522465.1 Rhipicephalus appendiculatus
ATTTCACCGACCACAAAGCGGTCATAATGAAAGGACAACGGAAACCAGCAATAAAAGGTTTGATAAAACATTTAATCAATCGTTTCACGTCAATTTTATCGGGCGAATTAACGGAAGAAATTTCACGGTTTAACCGATGATTACTTCCAGGAGCTTCGCCCAATCTCATCATCATTCACCTCGTAGATCTGCCGTCAATTTTTTTTGGATCTCCTGTCCGAAGAGCAAGAAGCCTCCAGCAATCTGCATCTAGATCCCAGCCTTTTCCGTGGGCTTGGGACGCTGCCAGAGGAGTATACCATTCGGCTTCAACCAGGCGCCGTGCCATTTTCATTGAGCGTCGATCGTCGTCTTCCTCTACCTCTGCACGGTGCGGCAAAAGGAGAATTAGATAAATTGGAAGCTGATGGAGTAATTCGCCGCGTCGGTGCACCAACAGAGTGGTGTTCTAGATTGGTCGTCGTACCCAAGCCTTCTGGCAAGTATAGGCTCTGCGTCGACTTGACGCGTCTCAACAAGGTGATCCTTCGTGAGCGTCACATCTTGCCGACGGTCGACCAATACCCTGGAATGCCGGGGGAGGCTACCGTTTTTTCAAAGCTGGACGCCACTTCGAGTTTTCATCAAGTAAAGCTTTCCCTGGAGTCGCAAGAGTAGACAACGTTCATAACTCCGTTTGGACGCTACTGCTTTCATCGACTACCGTTCGGGATAGCGTCTGCGCCCGAGTACTTCCAACGTCAGATGTCTCGGATACTTGAAGGCTAGGCGGGCGTTGTCAATATGATTGACGATATCCTTGTTTTCGGCAGGACGCGCAAAGAGCACGACCAGCGTCTGCAGCAAGTTCTTGCTCGGCTAAAAAAGGTAGGCATCACACTGAAACGGGAGAAGTGGTGCTTTGGGGCTAGCAGCGTCAAGTTTTTGGGCGTGATCGAAGGCGCTGAAGGCATCTCACCGGATCCGGATAACATTGCAGCGATCCAGCATATGTCACCTCCCGAAGATGTCTCCGCAGTTCGTCGTCTACTTGGGCTTGTCAACCATGTGGGACGCTTCCTGCCACATGTCTCGGAGACAACGGCCCCAATTCGCGCTCTGCTTTGCAAAGATTCCCATTGGACATGGGGACCTGATCAGCAGACTGGCCTTCGAAAGCCTGAAGCAGTTGTTGTGTTCCGACCTCTGTGTTGCGCGCTACAACACTGCCTACAAGACGACTGTGTCCGCCGACGCAAGCTCTTTCGGGTTGGGAGCCGTATTATTACAAGAACAACCCAGTGGCCAACGCCGAGCGGTTGCCTTTGCTTCAAGGTCGCTGACGTCCACTGAGCAACGTTACAGCCAGACTGAGAAAGAGGCCTTGGCCGTTACATGGGCAGTGCAACGATTCCAGGAGTTCGTCCGTGGTCTTCAGTTCTACATTGAAACAGATCATCACCTCTCGTGGCACTGCTCGGCTCCATGGATGTGGACATGTTGCCACCCCGAATTCAGCGTTTCCGCTTGAAACTGATGCGATTCTGCTACCAAGTGCTCTACGTACCTGGGAAGCAATTGGCCACAGCTGACACGCTCTCGCACGCTCCTACAAGACAAGTTTCAAGCCTGGAGTCTACTCCAAGACAAGCTGACAACACCGAGATTTTTGTCCAGGAGACTATTCGCGCTCGGTCAGATACCCTGTCAGCACACCTTCACGAGCTTCGTCAGGTGCAAGATAGTGACGCGGAATGCCACTTGCTCCTCCAGTACTGCCACGAAAGGCTGGCCCTGGAAGTCTCGTGTGCCGACACACGTAAGGAAGTACTGGCAGTACCGAGGCGATCTCAGCATTGGTGAAGATCTACTTCTGAAAGGTGTTCGTGTTGTGATTCCGGCATCTTACCAGCAGCGCATATTGCAGGTTCTTCACGACGCCCACCAAGGAATAGGCCGCTGCAAGTCTCTAGCTAGGGAATCTGTTTGGTGGCCTGGCATAAATTCCCAAATCGAGACTATGGTGATGAACTACTCCAAATGTGCTGAGACCAAAGTTCAACGCCCCGAGCCTATGCTTGTTACTGAGACTCCAACAGAACCTTGGGAGGTCGTCGGTATTGACCTGCTTCATATCGACGGCGGAGACTACGTGCTCATCGTAGACTACCGATTCCGTTTCCCAGAGGCCCTGAGCCTGCGCTTTACAAAAGCACCCGCCGTCATATCTGCCATCAAAAACGTCTTCGCACGTTACGGCATCCCAAGGGAGGTTCGCAGGGATAACGGGCCACAATTTGCAGCGAAGGAATTTCCTGACTTTTCTAGGACCTACGGCTTTCGTCACGTTACAAGTAGTCCCGGCTTCCTGAACTCCAACGGAGAAGTGGAAAGTATGGTGCGGACGGTCAAGAACCTTCTAAAAAAACTGAAGACCCCTACTTGGCCTTGCTGTCGTATCGGGACACCCCGTGCATCAAGGATTTGAGCTCTGCACAGCTTCTCTTGGGCAGGCGCCTCCGCACTCGCGTCCCAAGACTGAAAAGCAGCTCCAGCCCGCTTCGCCCGATGCCTCAGTATTCGACCAGCTCGATGAAGCCGCCCGCAGAAAATAAGCGGAGGACTATAACAGGAGGCATGCAGCTTCTCCTCTTCGCCGACTAGAGCCAGGAGAGGAAGTTTGGGTAAGTGATATGACGTGCCCTGCCGTTGTCTTGTCACCCGCTCAACGTCCACGCTCATACGTGGTTGAAACTGCGAAAGGCGTCATCCAACGCAACCGAGGACATCTTGTTCCAAGAAATGGAAACGCACCGCTTGCACTGGGGCCGTCAGAACAAGCAGACACTGAGAGCCAGCCACTTCCGCTGGTTCCAGAGTTGACGCCACAGAATGCGGCACAAGGTGCACATCTGAACAAGTCATCTGTATCGTTGACGCCAACGGCAAGTGCGCCTGGGTCCGATGAGACTACATCAGAGACGGGATCGCCCTCCTCGGACCGCCCTGTAAGGAGGTCAAGGTTTGGTCGCATCATAAAACCGCCAAGAAGACTCATCTTGTGATCAGCTCCAGTGTGCATCCTTGCGTGTGCGCTAGTTGCCTGAAGAAGGGGGGGATGTAGTGTCCGTTACGTCTTGGAGATGGCGCTGGCGCTCGTGGGTCTTGGCTAATGGGAATAAACGGGAGCCCCGGAGGCTCCGCAGGGGATTCGACTGGCGGCCGTCGTCGGGTTTACTCACTCCCACTACATCGTGTACGCCATAAAATTCTTTGCCTGTGTCATTTGTGACACGCACCCGTATACCAGTCAATTTAGACCCAGGAACGGTGGTGTCGGCAGCGTCGTCGGTGAATAAAGAAATCCCTACGGATAAAACAGAATAAACACCAGGATGCGAGCCGGAATTGAACCGAGGCATTCTGCGTGGCAGTCGGGTATTCTGCCGCGGTGCCAAGGCAGGTCTTGAAATTGCTTTGCAAAATGGTGCCAGGAAGGCGTCATGGTGGTGTAACTTCAACAGTGATAGCGGTGGTATCTGTGTTAGCTATCGGTGTTTATAACCATGCAATAAACATTACATGTGTGATGCTATGGCTGAGCAAGCTATATTAAAGCATCGCTTGACCCCGGAGAAATACGCTAACGAACGCTGCATAGGATATGCCGATCAACGCAATGTAGCCTGCACGTCGTTTCCATAAAACTGACGAATGTGCTCTAACGTGAGTGCCCACATTTCGTCGGACTATAATCTACATTTAAGCCATCATGCCTGGCAAGCCCACGATAAATACATAGCAACTATGCACACAAAAACGTCGGTCCACCTCGTATCGCTTGGCACAAAGCGACAAAATTCAGCACAGACAGCGACTCGCTGGTTGCTTTGCTTAGCATGAAACCTATTCGCACAATGTGTGGGATCTGTCAGAATTTTTTTTAATTGAGCATCCACGCCTCTGCTTAACGGCGGCGATAAGAAAACTGACGAAATCTTTGTAGCGTCCGCACTAGGGATAAGCTCGCGTACCCATTTCCGACAGACATGTGGACGTACCGGCCGAGGGTCAGACGGTGCCGCAGAGGGCAGCACGTCTCTTCAAGACCTGCGAAGACGTCGTGACCCAGGACACCGACTACGTGCCTCGCCTCCGCGGATACATGCGTGACGCCAACCTGCACTGGCCGGAACACCCCGCAACACGTGACCCCGCCTTGGTGGATGTCGTGAGCACCATGCTTCACCTGAGCGACAAGTGGGACTGGCCGGGTTTGCTGACCTTCTACACGGAACGTCTCAGCGGTTCCAGGTTTGAGGTATCCGAGGCCATTTGTGTCGTACCTGGCCGGGAGGTGAAGGCGTTCAATGCATTCGTGTACCTAGTCTAGCCCTACTCATACTTCTCTGCAGAACGCATAACGCCCGGTAATGTAGGAACCCGCATATTTGAGAAACCGCAAACTTTCGACTTTCAGCATAGAAACACAAAGTAAAGGTTTTGTGTGCTCAATATCTGTTCTCTGCTGTTAAGACACTGAAACTTGAACACATGAATTGATGCTAATAATTTTACAAACAAAACTGGAATCTGCAGTGAAAGACGAGTGTTTTAAGAAGCTGTTCAGAATAAGAGGCCAGCGAACGTCCAAGTTTGCGTCTGCAGAGACACATATATGACGTCAGGCAGAGAGGAATCGGAATTGATCGGAGTCGTTTTACGCTGTAGCGCCGGTAATCGGTTGCACAAATTATGCCGCCTTATCTGAAAGAGTGTTTAGTCAGACGTAAATAAATGGGGAATGGTTTTGATAGGTCAATGTTCGAATCTTGCAGGTGCATGCGATACCTTCCCAAGAGCTTGACCGCTTAAAGAGCCTTACGTCGCGGTTGGGGCTGGGGTCGCCTGCCCATCGAGCATACTTCGAAACGCTGTACGCACAATACGGGGGCGGTGTCACAAAGGGCGTCACCTTCGAAGAGATGTTGGACTTTGAAGCACAGGTATACGATCCGCTCCTGGAACTGTACTTCGTGGAGGCCGGGATATACGTGTTCGAAAGAAACCAGTCGGACACTTCAGGAATTTGGGAACGCTGGACCACCACCATCGCGAGGCACTACAAGCTCACCGCTTCCGAGGTGGTAAGGTGGCGCTTCTACTATGAGTGTATTGCACTGTTGAAGCATGCGAACACCGCTTCGAATACGTTCGAAGAGACTCCGGATGGCCGTTGAGTCCTCGTCAGAGTGTTCAGAAAGGACCGGGTAGAGAGACAGACCACTACCACCGCGAACCCGCTGATCCTTTCAAGTGGTCCTAACGTTGCTGCAAGTGTAGCTGCGGTGTGGTGTGGTAGTCGTGATGCATTCCCTAATACTTTTCTGATGACGTCTCTGTCTTAGGGCCTTCTTCACACTCTTTACGTTTTGCCTAACTGTTCGCTTCGAATGGCCGTATGTCAGTGTTAAAGCAGAGGGGGGCCACATCTGTGGATAATCGTCCGTAAATTTCCTAGCGCGTACGTATTAAGCGGGTTGTCCACAAGGCAGTGAGTACTGCAAAAAACTCACTACAACCATTTTGACTATCGTTAAAGGGGGGTTGAGACATGAGCTTTGTGACTTGCGCATTCTTTGTTTCAAGCGCTTCATATTGCTCCAGGAAGCCTAATGAACGCTCGAGGATGAACATTTTCCAGCTGTAAAATGCATTATGGCATTATTTCTACGAACTAATTTCGCTTTCGGGTTCTCGGAGCCGAACTGGACATTAAAGAAACAGCGCCCGCGAAACAGTGGCGCAGACAATGCGTACTGTCCGCTCCCGCACACTGCCGCACACTTGCGCGATTGGTCTGGGTGTCTTCGGCAGTCAGTCGAGCAGGTTATATGTTGCTGTGGTGGGTTCGCGCGACGATGCGAAGCACTTACCAATAGGCCAGCAAGCTCGACTGTTCACCAATGCGCTGAGAAAAACGAGCGAGTCTGGGTTCGCAGCCGGTGCTGCTTAGACTTGTCCGGTGTGGCGGTGCCTTGTGTCGCTGCTAACTGCACGTCACACGGTTGTGGTACAACAAGCGCGGCGTTGTCAGTCACACGAGCGATATGTGTCAAATCGCGAGCACGAACATTCAGGAGCTCTTTGAAAGCAAATTAAAGTATATTTAAGTGTTTACTGCGTCCAACCTTCGTGCTTGGGTACCCCTGAACACACAGGATGTGCGGAGCAGGCTTTTTTATAGCCTCAAAATTTTCAATAACCTTGTGTGTAGAATGACTGCTTCAAACACACTATAGACGAGTGTTTGGGGAAGAGGGAAATACGAATATTTGTTTGTTGATTTATTTATTGTAATACCCTACAAGCGTACAGGCATTTACAGGGGGAATGAGTCAGTCGATAAGCGACCCATTCAGAGAATTGTTCATCTACTCCATTCTTTGAATGACACGCAGTTGGTCGCAGCAGGTGAGTCGCAAAGGTAATGCAAGTGTTTGATAGTCATTGAGAACAAGAGCGACAATATAACTAAAGCTAAAAGGAAAGGTCACTTAGTCGAAATGATCCACAGGCGAAATAGAAGTACGATAGCTCTGAAATGAAATAAATTTGCCCGTACGGTTGAATGGGGAAAATAAGCATTAAAAAGTAATATTAAGACAATTTTTTTCTCTAACTCTGAAAACCTTATGGATTTCATCGAGATAACAATCGAGTTTTCGTTGTGATTGGCACAAATTACGGCGATCGGTCTTGCATTGATTCTATATATCAACTAGAGTATATTGGGGCACAAATACCACAGTTCTACATTTTGCATCGGTCTAATTACTGTTTGGTAGATTAATAGGTGCGGGCGCTGCGTTAATATAGACGTCCGGGACGTCTACCAGCCACAGATGGTCGTCCGAGCTAGGGGCCCGAAGAGCGGCCTTCCACGAGGAAATGGAAGGATTGGGAATAGGGGTCTTCTGCCAGTGGCTGGGGGCAGCTCCGCAAACAGTGGGAAATATCTGCCCGGGGCGCTTCGCAGGTGGTGCAATGTGGTTGATGGAGAGCGGGGTAAAATACATGTGCCAAATAGGGGAAAACAAATGGATGCGGTGTATTGAACAAAGTGTTCTTCCTCACATTGCGAAGCAAGCCTAATGCGTAATAGTGCAGAGTAAAAAAAATATGTATACAATCATGTGTAGTGAATTTACTTGCTACATTGCGTATGGGTTTCCCCTCGTATTACCCCATGAATTGCTAAAATATGCTGTAGCTGGCGGTGTGTGCTCAATGGAGTGACAATTTAGACTTCATTTGATAAGCATCTGAGAAATCCTGAGAGGTTAGCATGTTAGCATATGATGGCTACTATGCAGCATAAATATAACTCTAAGCAACACTTTTGAAGGACGTATCGCGCTTCTGAGGGTGTCAAATATTGGTTGGCAAGTTTTCTAAGCTCACACATTGCTCACTTTAATGACTGCATAACACGGCACACGCAGGTCACGATCTCCACCACCCACCGATACTACTTCGAAAGGGCGCTCCGCCTGATAGAGCTGAAGGAGGCCGTCGTGGAGCTCGTGATCGGCTGGCTGTGCGTGCAGTTCACCTCGTGGTTCGCCAACCGACAGCTTATCGCCAATTTCCACGGTAAAGTGGAGGACATCGAGCATTACCACCGGGTCGTGTGCTTCCTATTCACCATGAAGTTCATGGGAATGGCCATTTTCGTGCCTTTCGCGGAGAGCGTGTACACCGAACCGGTGCGCGACGACGTGTGGCGCATCACCAGCGCCGTGCGCCGAACCGTGTTCCAGACGCTCGACAGGGCCACCTACCCGTGGGGTGATCTCGGCGCAGCCTTCCACCTATTGAACGTTGCTGTGGCGCACGACTTGGAGGCCAGGTTGGAATCGACGCGAACTCACGCGCTACGCGTATAGACACGTGATCGCCAACATAATTTGAAAGTTCCAGCGTGTCCTGTATTCCGTGATATAAAATCGCTTTTGCGCATTTCCTTCTTACCTAACGATGGCCATGACATCTTACGAAGCGCCCTGACGGATTCTTTTGTGTTCTTGGTGTGTTGTTGCCCTGAGAGGACTTAAGAAGGCAACTGGTTCTAAAGCACGCTTCTGCTGATAATGCCCACTAATAGTGAAATTCGACACACTGCGTTAGTGCAAGAATTTTTCAGTGATTGCCTAGTTCAACTGTCCGCCTTCAGATGTCACCACCGATCTGGTGTCTTTCGTTTACGCCTCCGGTATTCTGGTGACACGCAGATGCTAAGTATCTATACAGGTCAATGCTCAGTCGTTCGTCCGCAAATTTCTCGCCGTTTGTGGTTTGACTGACGTGCGTGAGGGCAACCACGTTAATGGCGTCACGTCGTGGCGAAACGCCTAACCAGTAAAACCAAGCTAACTTGCAGTAACCAGGTGTATCGTGTATTGGTTGCATTAGTTTTTGTCGTGGCACTCTCCCAGTGAGATAACTGTAGACACGTGGACTTTAACTTACTGTGAAAAAGGAATACATGCGGAAACGTCAGAAAATCTCGAGGCAAAAGAGGAAAAAATTAGTAAATGTGAGCCCTTCGCGGAATCACCCAGCTGTCACAGCGTAGGCTTGGGGAGCGACCTTCAAGCCCTTTGTAAACTCTTTTATGCTAGTGTAAGGACAGTTGCGAAGTAGCCACTACGCCGTATGCGCGTGGTGGGAACTTATGTAGCTGCACACTAAGGTGATGCTGTGGTTGGCGATGATGAATATTATGACAATTTTTTTATGGGTCCGCCGATTCAACCACCAAATCGTTACACATTTTATCGGTGTGGGTCCTGATGGTGAAAGTTGCTTCCATTGTATAAGCTGCAAAAAACAAGTTTTAAGTGGATAGAGCGAGGAACAGCAGATAAAATTTCGATCGGCACGGTTCTTCGACGTGTACCGAAATCTGAGTACACGTTTGTGCGTACATTGTGCCGACATCAAAATGCAAGCGCTGTGGTCGGAAATGGCTTTTTCTTTGAGCCAATCCGTGTGAAACCCTACCGACGAACATACAATGGCGGACGAAGACAGTGCCGCCTCTCTTCCATGATATCTCTCGACTTAACAGCGCATCGCGCGTAAGGCTCAATATAATATTATTTCACTTTGATGTTGTATAGATAACCATTATGAATTTTCGCTCTGTCCATGTAGCGATGTCGCTAGGACAGGAAGGAAGATAAGTGTTAATTTGGCACAGCATTCGTCGCTTCAGTTTCCGGTTCCACCTTCCTGGCACAGGTTCTCCCTTTACCCGGATATGGAAGCCAGCTTCATAAAGAACTTGCGGGACACGATGAGGGCTCTGCACCGGACGAACATACAAGCCATCGGCGGGGGGGATACCGGTGTGGGAAGTGGGGCATTCGCTGTACGAACTTTACAACTATTATGGCCAGATGGACTACGTTCTAAAGCCAGCCATACTGATGCCACCCATGTACCACGTGAATGCACCTGCGCCGGTGCGCCTGGGCGCCTTCGGCGTCGACGTGGCCGCTGCTTCCATACATACCTACTCAGAGCATCGAATACATGGCTATAATACCGGTGCGCTGGATGCCTATTATGATTGCTTCTACGCTGCAGTTACAGACGAGGTAAGGAGAGTTTTGCACTCTTCATGCATGGGCTTGTGTCTTCGAAACATGGCTACATTTTAGAGAATTCATTGTTTGCATGTATATTGTAGACAATTCATTGTCTAGTATATAGACAATTTATTGTTTCATAGTATAGACAATTCATAGTATATAGACAATTCATTGTTTGCATTGTTCACTACAGCATGTATAACCTGCAGAGCCTTAAAGTTTGTGGCTTCTCAATCATTGGTATATCACCGATTAATAGCTCAACGGAAAGTGGCAGGAATCGGGTGCATATGTGGATATAGTGCGGTGTTCAGAAGGCTGAAAAAGGATTGCCGGATGTCACCGAACGTTAGGCTCATGAGTGACAGTCATGGCTCATTAATGTCGCGAAGCCAAATGTTTTGAGTCGCAGACTGAGAGTAGAGGGTGCGCAGAATTTTATCTGTTTTGAATGTAATGTGCACGGAATGGCAGGGCAAGGTGAAGTAACGCGGGGGGCTGGTTGGGTGCATTAGTGGCTCATACATGTGGCCTGCCACCGAGAAAGTACGCTGAGAAAGTTCGAGCATAAGCACGCATGCGGTATGCCTCAAAAGCACGTCTCATCAGGAGTTAATTCCAGCAGACAAGAAAGCCTCAAACCTGATTGGAGAACGTTTATATTGCCTCGTGAACAACCGGAATTTTAGGTCTAAGCGAAAAGGAGAATTAGAGCGCCGAGATTGTTTTGACACTTACAGAGGAGTGTCTGAATTCAAGGTAAACACGCAAGGCTTTAATGAGAGAGCAGGAAGAACTTCCTGCAAAAAGCCGCCAGGCCTGCGCAGAACGTGTAGCACAGTCACAGAGAAAGCTGGGAGAGCGTCCTTTCTGAACCTTTTTTAAACACTCTTGGGGCAACTACTACAAGCGCAATTGCATGGTACCTTCTACGCCATAAATCATAATTTTTTTGTAGTGGCGAAGCGTCTACTATGCCATTATTCGTCATTCTTCGGAAAAGCGCGGTACCCGCTACACTCTTGTGACGCATTACGTGCACTTTGTTGATGCTGTGGCTGACGACGATGAAGAATTATGCCTCAGGCTTTTGTAATGGGTTGGAGAATTGAACGACCCACTCGTTACGCAATTCGCATTGTGTGACGCCTGGTTCTTACTTTACTGCTCTAAAACGCTTTACAACACACCTTAACGCGATTCCTTACCCGACATGAAGCCTGCATAGGGTCAGTTTGCACCGCAGTTTCAAGCAGCGGGGTAGCTCAGTGGTGGAGTGCTGGGCTGCCACGCAGGGGACCCGGGTTCGATTCCCGTTCGGGCACAGGTGTTTTGTATTTATTTAGTTTTTTTTATCCTATTTCGTGGGATATTGGTTACGGACACCGGCGCGGCGGCGGACAACTACTACGGCGCAGAAACGACCCTTGTTGTGATCTCATAACAGCTTTCGCTGTAAAAAACGCGCATGCTCAGCGGTGGTGGTGTGGATGAATGGGCATCAAGAGTCGGTGCAGCAGCAGTCGTACCGAAGTATATTCTCGCAGGGCTTAAGGACAGATGAATGAAAGAGAAAAAGCTTTAAGGGCTGGTTTCGTTTTATTATATGTGGTTATTTTACAGAGTTATTTACAGGGCACAGATGTCCTTTCCTAAGTCGCGAGGTTGTGAAGCCAGCTGGATCTCGCACTGGCGCTCGTCATCGACAGTTCTCTTGATTTTGTCTCCATAGTTCGAAAGTCTCTAGATCGTTGTTCATGCCTTCCTTGGTGGCACAGGAATTGTTTTTGTTGCTTGAAAATTTGCCGATCTCAAGTACCACAGGAATCGATGTTATGCGAAGCATGCGGAGGCGAGGTGACTGGCTTGTATTTTTATTATGAGCGAAACGTTAGGAAATGACGTTAAAGATACGTACAAATGTTGTACGCACAGACATATGTTGAACAGTCGCATATATTCGATATAACCAGTTGTTTACAGTTGCGTAACGATGCCAACAGAAACATGGTCATTACCAACACCAGCGCGGTAAGCTGATATGTAGCACTTGTGTGTGCGAGGATGGTAGCCACGGATTGTGGTACGTAGATCAACTATAGTGGATGGCGCTTAACTATAATATTGACGTTAATCAGACATGACTCCTCCAATCATGGGAGTACATATGTAATGTTTATGAAATTAGATAGCCAGCACTGCAACCACCATTGACGGTTCACCAACATTACGCCTGCATAGGGTAGGGTGTTTTTCCAAAGCAGTTCCGAGATCTGGCGTGGCTCCGTGGCAGAATACTTTATTGCCATGCAGATTGTTTGGGTTCGTTTCTTACTGGGACCCTGATATTTATTATTTGCATTCGTCGGGTCAACGCTGCCGATATTAGTGTTTCTTAACGCTCTCAGATTTAAATTACTAATATGTCCTCGCCGTTCCTAGGCAGATATAAAGATATAAACTGTGAAACACCTGTGGCGCATACCCACATACCGTGGCCCGTGGTATACGGGTATGTGCCACGCGTGTCTGCAGGAAAGGGTTTGACGACGTACGCGACAGGATTTTAACGATCGTTTCATCACCAGCCAGACAGATTCGTCAATAACTCTTACCCTCCCTTACAAATTTTGGTCTACCCGAAATTAAGGAGGCGATCATGAGATCACCCAGACGTAGGCGGCTAAATAGATAGATAGATAGATAGATAGATAGATAGATAGATAGATAGATAGATAGATAGATAGATAGATAGATAGATACGTAGATAGATAGATACGTAGATAAAAAGCCGGCAGATCCCACGCACTGTGGGAAATCGATGTAATGCGAAGCAGCCAGGAAGGAGCAAATCATGCTTTACATAATTTGCATGTCATGTTTTACTTGTTAGGACCTGTCATTTATGTTCGTGATACAGTCATGTCACTCAATACCAAATTTGGTGTATCTCAAGCTAACGAAACGGCCGCGAACACGCCATGAGCGTGGCATGCAAGTCATGACGCACATGACAAGTCATGATTTCCATATTACCACTTGTCATTTATGTTCGTCATACAGTCGCATGACTCAATACCAAGTTTGGTGTATATCAAGCTAACGAAACGGCGCGAGCGCTCCATGAGCGTGGCATGCAAGTCATGTCCCTCAGGCATGCAAGTCATGTCCCTCATGACATGTCATGATTTCCATATTGCTACTTGTCATTTATGTTCGTCATACAGTGACGTCACTGAATCCCAAATTTGGTGTATATCAAGCTAACGAAATGGCCGCGAGCGCGCCATGAGCGTGGCATGCAAGTCATGTCGCTCATGACATGTCATGATTTCCATATTGCCACTTGTCATTTATGTTCCTCATACAGTCATGTCACTCAAGGCCAAATTTGGTGTATCTCAAGCTAACGAAACGGCCGTGAGCGCGCCATGAGCGTGGCATGCAAGTCATGTGCCTCGTGACATGTCATGATTTCCATATTGCCACTTGTCATTTATGTTCGTCATACAGTGACGTCACTCAATCCCAAATTTGGTGAATATCAAGCTAACGAAATGGCCGCGAGCGCGCCATGAGCGTGGCATGCAAGTCATGTCGCTCATGACATGTCATGATTTCCATATTGCCACTTGTCATTTATGTTCCTCATACAGTCATGTCACTCAATACGAAATTTGGTGTATCTCAAGCTAACGAAACGGCCGCGAGCACGCCATGAGCGTGGCATGCAAGTCATGTCCCTCATGAGAAGTCATGATTTCCATATTACCACTTGTCATTTATGTTCGTCATACAGTCATGTCACTCAATCCCAAATTTGGTGAATATCAAGCTAACGAAATGGCCGCGAGCGCGCCATGAGCGTGGCATGCAAGTCATGTCGCTCATGACATGTCATGATTTCCATATTGCCACTTGTCATTTATGTTCGTCATACAGTGACGTCACTCAATCCCAAATTTGGTGTATCTCAAGCTAACGAAACGGCCGCGAGCGCGCCATGAGCGTGGCATGCAAGTCATGTCGCTCATGACATGTCATGATTTCCATATTGCCACTTGTCATTTATGTTCTCATACAGTCATGTCATTCAATACCCAAATTTGGTGTATCTCAAGCTAACGAAACGGCCGTGAGCGCGCCATGAGCGTGGCATGCAAGTCATGTGCCTCGTGACATGTCATGATTTCCATATTGCCACTTGTCATTTATGTTCGTCATACAGTGACGTCACTGAATCCCAAATTTGGTGAATATCAAGCTAACGAAATGGACCGCGAGCGCGCCATGAGCGTGGCATGCAAGTCATGTCGCTCATGACATGTCATGATTTCCATATTGCCACTTGTCATTTATGTTCCTCATACAGTCATGTCACTCAATACGAAATTTGGTGTATCTCAAGCTAACGAAACGGCCGCGAGCACGCCATGAGCGTGGCATGCAAGTCATGTCCCTCATGAGAAGTCATGATTTCCATATTACCACTTGTCATTTATGTTCGTCATACAGTCATGTCACTCAATACCCAAATTTGGTGTATCAAGCTAACGAAACGGCCGCGAGCGCGCCATGAGCGTGGCATGCAAGTCATGTCCCTCATGACATGTCATGATTTCCATATTGCCACTTGTCATTTATGTTCCTCATACAGTCATGTCGCTCAATACCAAATTTGGTGTATCTCAAGCTAACGAAACGGCCGCGAGCACGCCATGAGCGTGGCATGCAAGTCATGTGCCTCGTGACATGTCATGATTTCCATATTGCCACTTGTCATTTATGTTCGTCATACAGTGACGTCACTCAATCCCAAATTTGGTGAATATCAAGCTAACGAAATGGCCGCGAGCGCGCCATGAGCGTGGCATGCAAGTCATGTCGCTCATGACATGTCATGATTTCCATATTGCCACTTGTCATTTATGTTCGTCATACAGTGACGTCACTCAATCCCAAATTTGGTGTATCTCAAGCTAACGAAACGGCCGCGAGCGCGCCATGAGCGTGGCATGCAAGTCATGTCGCTCATGACATGTCATGATTTCCATATTGCCACTTGTCATTTATGTTCCTCATACAGTCATGTCATTCAATACCAAATTTGGTGTATCTCAAGCTAACGAAACGGCCGCGAGCTCGCCATGAGCGTGGCATGTAAATCAAATCATGTTGTTCATGACATGCACGTCCTTATTTGCATATTACCATCTGCCATTTATGATCGTCATACAGTCACGTCACTGAATCCCAAATTTGGTGTATATCAAGCTAACGAAACGGCCGCGAACGCCCCATGAGCGTGGCATGTAAATCATACTTTTCATGACAATTTAGTCATGATTTTCATGATATGACCAGCCATTTATGTTCGTCATACGGTCATGTTATGCCATACCAAATTTGGTATAAATCCCATTAACGATACGGCCAGGAGAGCACAAAGTCGTAGGCGGCTAGATAGATAGATAGATAGATAGATAGATAGATAGATAGATAGATAGATAGATAGATAGATAGATAGATAGATAGATAGATAGATAGATAGATAGATAGATAGATAGATAGATAGGTAGATAGTCAGATACGCTCAAACTCGCCGAAGTTCGCTAAGAAATGCTTCGCATTTAAAACGCAAAAGTGCGCAGAGTACGCAAATAAATGCTTCGCATTAAAATTGGCGTTCATACGCAGTAGTGGCGCGAAGACTGAGGAAAGAGTGGAGCTGGTGACCTTGCCCTCTTCCTCCTCTCCCTATTTCCCCTTCCCCACACCCTGTCATGCTCTACAATGCGTGACTATGCTATACTTTACCCTTTCCTCTTCTCCATTATCAACCACACATCAGCCCTCCTCAGCCTCTAATGTCTTTCCAACCCCCCTTGCTAAACTATGCGATACAAAGCTATGCAACGCTTTACCCTCACCCTACTCCTTTGTTTCCTTCTCGGCCTCACACCACTGCTCGTCAGGCTCACTTCATTTTAGCACCTTTTTACTCCACTTCGCTTTTTTATATATGCTGTGCGTGGCTATGCTATGCTAGAAACTACTTGGCGCTTACCCACTTTCTGCGGCACGTACCCGTCCCGCTTTGTGCGAATGATCTTGGAGTTTTGCCAAGCTTTACGCTGTTAAGTGTAAATGTGCCACGAAAACGAATCGTCTGGCCACCGTCGGTCGGCGAACTCGCTCATGAGTCTACTCACTCGGACTCACTCAGATTCAGATCGAGCCGTGAGTCTGAGTCTGAGTGAGTCCGGGTGAGTAATATTTTGGTGAATCTGTGTCCGAGTGAGTCCGGTTGAAGAAAATTTTCGTGAGTGTGAGTCTGAGTGAGTCCGGCTCCGGCAAATTTTGATGAGTCTGAGTCCGAGTGAGTCCTAAGCGCAAAATATATTTCATGAGTGAGTATTAGTGAGCTCCGCAACTTTTGCCGACCTATGCTGGCCACCAATCCCCGTAGCAGATCTTACCGAGCTAACCAAGCAAGTACTTTAGCTACCTGCATACGAGCGGAGGAAAAAGGGTACTAATACAAAAGAAACGGCAACAAGAAGCAATAGAGCAACTAGTAGTACGAATCATACTTGAAAAAAACAGCGCACCTTCAAAACGAGCACACTAAAGGGAGAGGAACGACACACACAACAAGCGCTGACTCGCAACTGAAAGGTTTATTCCGCATCACACACACATATATAAATATACGCCTCATGCAACACACGTGACCAGGATTGCTACCGCTAGCTTGTCTAAGTAAGGTAAGTAAAAAGAACTCATGATAACACTTGCCGCAGAAAATCAATCTCTTTGTCACACAATTCAACTGAAGCCTGGCTTACACAATTATCTTTTTCCTTAACAATGTGATATGCCTCTGCCACCTCCCGGTTTATCTGCTGCCAGTGCTTATAAACAGTCTTCGTTTCTGCGAAAACGGGGGAGCATCCACACGAACGGCAATGTAATGCCAGATTAGAAACTCGCCACAGTTTTCAAAGAAGCATTGTGTTCCTTGAGTCTCGTGTTAACACAACGTCCCGTCTGTCCATAATACGTTCTACCACACGAAAATGGAATCCTGTACACGACCCCACCCTCACACGGCACAAACTTCTGGGCGTGCTTGATTTCACATTCGTTCTTGTGACGGGCTTCCTGGTTGACCATGGGGCACATCCTGCTAAGCTTGTTCTTGGCAGAGAACACAACGTTGACGCCGAACCTGTTCCCGACATTCTTGAGCCCGTGGCCCAACTTGTGCTTGTAAGGAATGACCGCATATCTTGTAGGTTTCTCTCGATCAGCTGTGCCATGGGATCCTTTCTTCACCTGCCGCAACAGTTTCTCGCACACAGAAGACACAACGGGAAGAGGGAACCCCGCGTCTTGCAATCTTAAGACACAACGGGAAGAGGGAACCCCGCGTCTTGCAATCTTCGCACTTGATTGCAAGACGCGGGGTTCCCTCTTCCCGTTGTGTCTTCTGTGTGCGAGAAACTGTTGCGGCAGGTGAAGAAAGGATCCCATGGCACAGCTGATCGAGAGAAACCTACAAGATATGCGGTCATTCCTTACAAGCACAAGTTGGGCCACGGGCTCAAGAATGTCGGGAACAGGTTCGGCGTCAACGTTGTGTTCTCTGCCAAGAACAAGCTTAGCAGGATGTGCCCCATGGTCAACCAGGAAGCCCGTCACAAGAACGAATGTGAAATCAAGCACGCCCAGAAGTTTGTGCCGTGTGAGGGTGGGGTCGTGTACAGGATTCCATTTTCGTGTGGTAGAACGTATTATGGACAGACGGGACGTTGTGTTAACACGAGACTCAAGGAACACAATGCTTCTTTGAAAACTGTGGCGAGTTCTAATCTGGCATTACATTGCCGTTCGTGTGGATGCTCCCCCCGTTTTCGCAGAAACGAAGACTGTTTATAAGCACTGGCAGCAGATAAACCGGGAGGTGGCAGAGGCATATCACATTGTTAAGGAAAAAGATAATTGTGTAAGCCAGGCTTCAGTTGAATTGTGTGACAAAGAGATTGATTTTCTGCGGCAAGTGTTATCATGAGTTCTTTTTACTTACCTTACTTAGACAAGCTAGCGGTAGCAATCCTGGTCACGTGTGCTGCATGAGGCGTATATTTATATATGTGTGTGTGATGCGGAATAAACCTTTCAGTTGCGAGTCAGCGCTTGTTGTGTGTGTCGTTCCTCTCAATTTAGTGTGCTCGTTTTGAAGGTGCGCTGTTTTTTTCAAGTATGAACCGTTACCAACTCGCCCAAGTTGCCATTTTACTTTAGTAGTACGAACAGAGCAACACCGTTGTATATATTTTAATGGCGGAAGCCCCCGTAGGAACACCTTAGAAATGGCCTTGATACCAAATATGATCCGTTCGGCTTCGTAACTGTGACCGCCCATCAAGTGGCCCGGCTCTAGATAAAGGTGTATATTACAGATGCGAGTACGCAACTATACCTGGCGATATATATATATATATATATATATATATATATATATATATATATATATATATATATATATATATATATATATATATATATATATAGGTGATTCTGTTGGGAAATAGGAAGGGGGGGGTTCAGTGTGCACGATAACTGTCTCTCGAAGAGGACATGACAGTAGCGCTGTGAAATGGGTGGCGATGAAGGCTACGCACGAGTCGATGGCGTGATCGATGAGTCTCAGTAGCTCCCCTGCCAAAGCACGTGCGCGCTTTTTAACTCTGCAGTTAGGATGAAGAGGGCTTCTTCTTAGCTTTGCTCACATCATGCCGTGCACAGTATAGCATGGCAAGGGGGTGGGAAAGAGAGGTGAGGAGTGAGGAAGACGCAAATGAGGAGAAAAGGTGATATAGGAAGAGACATAGCATGAAACGATGATGAAAGGAAGAAGACGACGATGAAGAAAGATGAGGAAAACATTATCTGCGTTCGTCCAGGTGGCGGCGCTTTGCTTTCTGGTGATTTCAAGGATGAAAAGCATTTTACGAATCACAAGCCAAGAGAGCTATCGAAACCGTGAAAGCTTGCAAAGGGTCTCCCTACGCGACGCTTAACTCCCTGTGTTCAACGAAGAAGCTTGGTGTTCCGTCTTTCTTTTTCTCTAGAGCGTCTGGCAAGGCCTACGGGTTGCAGAATGGTTGGATGACCACACTGCCGATTATCTTTTTTACATTTTTTCCTCGCGTTTTTTAGCGGAAAGGTAAGACTGTTGTCGGATGCGGCGAGCATCAACGTCGGTAATAATCGCTTCTTTGAAGGGGGTGTTGGAAAGACTTAATTAAGACAGAGGCGATGCTAAAGTGAAAATTCTTTGAAAGGTCGTGAAGACCCAAATTCCTGTCATCCGCAGAATAGCAGACAACTTGCGCTACTCGTATTTGCCAATATAGTTTTCCCCGAGCCAGGGTCAACTATCAAGGTGAAAGTAGACAACCAAATAAACTTTCTGCATTGAAGAAACCACGCGGATCGACGGGTTGATCCTAGCCTCGTTGGGGTGCTCCTGCTTCAACTCGAATAAGTGATGCTGAGGTTTTGAAAAAGAAAATTACACAAGGTTAATTTAATCCAATACTCACCTCGTAAATTCACTCTTAGAATTAGACAGATCTGAGCTAGTTGGTAGGCTTCAAGTTGGAGACAGGGATTGCAAACTCACTTGTCTTATTCCCTATATTCATAGCGTATGTCACAGGCTAAAGAAAGTGGGGGGGTATATAGGGGGATACGGGTTGAGAGAACGTTGTTTGTTGAGAGAACAAATGTCAGCGGGCTGACATTTGTTTCGTGAAACACATCAAGAAATTCACTGATGGCCGCACGCGTGTGGTGCATAAGATTCCCTGCAGCTCTGGCCACTTCTAGATAGAGAAACGGGCCGCTGTGTTAACCAGAGAACAAAAGAACGTAAGAGATCGCTAACCGGAGGCTTGTCATCTATTCTATTTTTACACTGTTGAGAGTAAATGCACGCCAAAAGTCGATGAATGCGCGAGTTTGTACAGGCATATCACTGAAGAAAGGTGTTTAGTGGTTAAGGCCTGGTATATTCATAATTGTGGCAGCGCGTGCGTGAGCCAACTATCGGTTAACCTGAATAAATAACGATGTGACCGAATAGTTATCTATCACGTGGACCGCCACGAGTGCCGGATTGATAGGTTCGCCTTTTGAATGTGCGTGCGCTGACAAGTTTTTGTGCCTCATTTCTTGTCCGCGGTTGTCCGTCTTTCCAGTTGTTAGTGGTGTCCCAACTTCTTGTGTCCGTGTTGGTTTCAATATGCAGCCACTCGCGTGAATTGTACTGCGAAGGTCTTGTTCGTAGTTCAGTTTGTGTGATCACGCTTGAAAAGCTAAAAGAAGAAAAAGGGCGAGAAACATTCGAGAGCAGATGAAAAGAATTTAATGCGCACACTGATAATCATCCACCAGCCAGTTTCCGTGGACATTCAGCTTGATGTCCGGAACAATCACTGGCAACAGGTAGCAGTAAGAAGTGCGTAGAAATGCTTAGGCCGGACTTTCGACGCCTGTGCCTAAGCTGTATTAAATGCGAATGCATTTCATAGTCGGGCTATGTCAGGCATCCGGCGTTGTCCGGCGTTGTCCAGCGTTGTCCGCGGAGGAGGAGGAGGAGGATAGGTTGAGGAGGTAAGCGCCGGCAGGTGTTAGATGTGAAGCATCTTATGGCGAAGCTTAATCCGGTGGTCGTGGTGTGCGGCGTGACCACCCTTACTGCGCATGCGCAAACCCTTTAAAAAAATAAAAATAAAATACCTCCTCTCTCCCTCTCTCTCCTCTAGGCATCCCTCCCCGCGGTCCCAACACCCTCACTGCGCTTGCGCCTCCCCTCCTCTCTCCCCTGCTACGCTCCCCCCCTCTCTCTAGGCATCCCTGCCCGCGGCGTCCACACTCCCATTGCGCATGCGCGTCCCACCGCTCTCTCCTCTCCTACGCTCCCCCCTTCTCTTCTCTAGGCATCTCTTCCCGCAGCGTCCACACTCCCACTGCGCATGCGCCACCCCCCTCTCTCTCCTCTCCAACGCTTCCCCCCCTCTCTCGCCTCGCGACGCCGACACAGGCAGCGTCTGCTAGCGAGTTTCTTGGTTGAAAAAACCGACTGCTCGCGCTGCACAACCGTTCACTGGCCACCCCGTATATATGGCAATGGATCTTGACCTCCAAGGTGGTGCCGGTGGGAGATTTCTCCTGTGCGTTGTTGAACAATAAAAATTCGCAGCGTGCGCGTTAACTAAAAGCGGACTGCGAGTCTCTGTGTCCAGTCGGAGTCTTCTGTCTCTCATTGCACATTAGCAACGATTGGCATGTTCCAGTAGGAAACACCGCTCCATCGCTGCGTGCTGTACGCATCCCCAGTTTTAAATGCGAATGCATTTCATAGTCGGGCTATGTCAGGCATCCGGCGTCGTGCGGCGTTGGCGTTGTCCGCGGCAGGTGTTATCTCTCCGCTCTCACTCCCTCTCCCATAGCAACAGCTGCGGGCGCGCGCTCTTATCCTCGCCCCTAGCAACCGTAGCAGGTGGTGCGGGCGGAGTAGCGGAGAGTGAGTGGAGAGGAGGAGCGCGCTCTGACGCGTGAGGGCGCTCGCATCGCGGGAGCTCGGCGGAGCTATATATGAAAAAAATAATAAAAATAAAAAAAAGAAAAACAAATAAAAAAAATAAAAACACAAAAAAAGCAAAAAAGAAAAAGGCGCTGCGCCGTGCTCCCGACCGGGCTGCAGAAATTAGGCGCCTTTTCCTTCTTCGAACCACAACCACCATATATAAATGGAGTGAAGCGCGCGCGAAATGCATCCGCATTTCCTCACGATTCCCTTCGGAGAGGTGGGGGGCATTTTTTTTAGAGTGAAACGAGGAATGAAAAACATTCAGGGTTGCCACCAAGTTCTAAATCTCTCTTTTTCTTCGCGTCATTTTAGTGGCCGCAGGAGGGCGGGCCGAAATGGCACGCAAAAGTGCTGACGAACATTCTGTATGGCGCTGCCACGGACGTCGCTCTTTCGGTGCTCAAGCAGCTGGTGCCGTCCTTCGATGAGGAGCGGCTGCACGACATTCCCCTCTCGGGCCACCAGCTCTTCTACGTCGCCCATTGCTACACGCTCTGCGGAGGGACATACGGCCCAGTGTTGTGCAACGAGCCGCTGAGGCACAACCAGGACTTTACCAACGCCTTTTCGTGCCCAACAAAAAGCAATATGCGATCAAAGTACCAGTGCAAGACCTTATTCTGACAGGACTCCTGCCACTGTGCTTGTGGAGCAGTGTAGTGCTTACAGTACGTCATGTTCCGTGCGGCATTGCGTTATAGACTGCTACGAAGCACGTGGTTTTCGAAAGCGTCCGGTTATGCTTGAGCTATTTCAAATGTACCACTAGGGCAGTCTGGTGGTGTTGGAAATTTTACTTGACTTACGGTGCATAGGCGAATTATTGAACATTGCTAGAATGTCTAATTTGTGCTGATAAAGAAAAGTGTCTTTAGCGGAAAATCTGTATATCGTAGAGGTGCTTATTTCGCTAGTCTTCGTAGTTGTTCCTGCCACTCCTGCTTTTATTGCCATCGCGTTCGGGGTTGCCGTCGTTTTCCGCATAAAGCCCACACGGAGACCACCACCCCGCGCGTCGTATGTTCTACCTTCGAGTAAATGCTCGCGAACGCTGGCAACGAAGGGAGCTGATGCGGATATGAAACGAGCCGGCCGTCTCGGTCGCACAAAGGGCGTATGTGATAACATCAACCTGCGCGTGAGGCCTGCCGTCGATTGCTCATCAAGCAAAGAGGCAGCGCTCCCCCGTCTTTCGTGAGGAGCATGAAGGGACGCTAGGGGAGGGTGGGTTGCCGTGAAGCCCCTGAAACTTCGTAAAGTAGCGAGGGATTTGGGGAAATGCGCGCCTCCTCTTTTCTCCCTCCTGTGACCTCTCCAAGGCTGACGCCGCATCAGTATTGGCCAGATGCCGTCACGTGGGACCGCGCGCAGCATTAGTTTGTTTACAATCGCTCTCGACTATTATCTTTGGTCTCGAAGCGCGGACTCGCCGGTGTACAGTGCATCTCTTTTACGGATACGCACTTGTCCTTCCGCGCGCGTTGCTGTGCAATTCTTTTTACCCAAGACTGACGTCATTGTTGGTTTCTGTGCGCAGCTGTTGCGCCTACTGATGCCAGAACAAGTCTAGTGACGGCCAAAAGCTCTTCATGATACCGTCCGTTAAGCGCAACGAGCCGCGACAAAAGACGTAGTTGCTTAAGATCGAGAGTGAGAACTTCAGGCCGACATTTCGACTCGACTTTGCAAGTCTCTCTCTATGAGCATGCGTCGAGGCTCGCGTCACTCGATGCCCGCTCTAACGCGGTAGACATATTACAGTTATTTGTGCAGAACGTCGCCATCCCTCTCGGGTTTCATTAATGCTTCCGCGGAGTCCCTTTTTTGTTGTCAACAAGACATGGTTACGTTTCCTGCTCCACGTTTTGTGCGAGTTCGCGGTATTGGTTTGTACGCTTAGCATGCGCGCGGACGGACGGTCCAAAATGTGATTGCGAAACTTCAGAGATTCCGCGCTGCTGTTTTGAATAAACAAAACTGGAGTGCGAAAACTTACATTAAAATTGTTAGTCTCCGTTGGTTTTTGTTGAGTGCGCGTATATTTCCGAGCAAATTGCTTTCACTGGCTCTTACGTTGACCGATCAGCCGGGGAACTTGCGTTGCGAGGGTAACTGTGTAAAGCGTGCATGACCTACCAAGTCGTTGGGTGCGTTAATCGTTTAGGTACCTCACGTATATGTGCCATATTGCGTGACGGTGTACGTGCTATTTCGTGGGAAGGTTTATATCCGCGAGTCGAGCTCTCGCGAAGGAATCGTTCACGGTGGCACGCTGGTTCATTCATTCGCATGCTTGTTCTTTCAGCGATATAGTGCGTATATCAGATACGTCCATAAGGCGCACTTGCTGTTGCTTCCACTGACAGTCATTGTGAGTGCTCTCTTCAGATATTTTATACCCGATGCGGCACTACACAGAGGTGTAATAGGCCAACGTGACACTCGTTTAGATAATTTTAGGATGATTTAGACGGCTGGCGCGAATGCCCCCAGCGCGCTGCCTGGCAAGTAAGCGTTCTCTCCGCTAAAGGGCGTTCTGCTACGCAGGAGCAAGGCAGGTGGCGCCACGTTCGAAAAGAAAGTGCGAAGGAGAGGAGACCGAGGAGAAACGAGAGCTGAGGAGGAGAGTGTCGCTACATTACGAAGTTTCAGGGGCATTAAGCTGCGGCGTTGGAAGGGCATGGTCGCTGGCAGGCGCTCTATGTCGAAGTGCATGGGAAGACGCATTGAAAACTTGCTGTGCTCTCAGCGCCTGCTTTGCGTTCTCAAAAATGTCAGCACGAAAACCAATTCGGTCCCTGGCCTTATATCCTTGAACCAGCGTTTTGTTCAGTTACTCGGTTCCAAAATAGCCTTACGTGTATGACACTACCGATTGCTGTTATCAGGTTCATTGGTTAGCTGGTATCTAGAAGAATGACCCAAATTGCCCCGGGGGATGTGGGAGAAAAAAAGGAAATTGAAAAGGTTAATTTTTAGCCACGTGAGCGTATCACTGGTGCTTGCGATTTTTTTTCACTGAATCGTAAAGGAAATGTTAAATATAAAAATGAAGTATTAGTAAAGATACAAGTAATATATATAAAATATATTACGGTGAGAAATATATCCTTTCTATATTAGCATGGCTTCGCCTTGAGCAAATTGACCTTTCCTTTGATGCAAATCAGCTCTAGTGCGTGCTCGCAGTTTTACAAACATTCACAAAAATTCCACAAACGCTTAAAATTGCTCGGTCTTTAAATTATGCACTCGTCGCGCATCTCACAAGTTTTGACGCCTGGTCCCATTTTACGCTTCTGCCACGCAGTATTACAGGCATCAAGGTGACTCATCCCACTATATGGCATATTTTTCTGTCTCCTGCACAACACCTGCTTTCCATACAAAAGGGCTGTGCTCGATTCTTGCTCGAGCAGAACATTTTAGAGCGCAGGTCTTATCGCCCGTTGCTGCGTTAAGCGGCATCACTGTCCCCGTTGCCATCGGTGCCGTAACCGAGCCCTCTGCGTGGCATTGAAGATTTCTACCGCGGTGCCACGCTGGTGCTTGAATCTCGAGAGAGAGAGAGAGAGAGAGAGAGGTTTATTCACAGAAAGGCAGAGAGGTTGGCCTGAGCGATAGCATGCTCTAGCCTGCTACTCTACACCGGGGGAGGGGAAGGGGATGCTTGAAATGTTTGCAGAAAGACTCTATACATGCATCATGCTGGACATGGATTCTCGTTAACCTATGTCATATAGTATGACAGAAGAGTAATATAACCAGCCATGATCATCAGCCTTACTACGCTCACTGCAAGACCAAGACTACGTTCCTCCAATCAACTCGATCGTCTTCAATTTAAGTTGTACCCTCTTTCTAAGCCTCCAGGTTTCTGCTCCGTTGGTAAGTACCGGAGAGATGCAGCTGTTGTATACTTTCCCCTTGAGGGATAGTGGTAAGCTACAATTCATGATTTAGGAATGCTTGCCAAATGTGCTCCACCCCATTCTTATTCTTCTAGTTATTGAACTCGCATGGTTCGGCTCCGCTTTTACTACCTGTCCTAAGTAGACATATTCCTTTACAACTTCCATTGTCTCACCACCTATCGCAAAGCGCTGTTCTCTACCGAGACTGTCGCACATTACTTTAGTTTTATGCATATTAATTGTGAGACCTACTCTTCTGCTTTCGATGACCAGTTCAGTAATCATGAGTTGTAATTCGTGCCCTGAGTTACTTATCAATGCAATGTCATCAGCGAATCACTGGGTACTAAGATACCCTCCATTAACTCTTATCCCTAACTCTTCCCAATCTAGGGCCCTGAAAACCTCTTGTAAACACGCGGTGAATAGCACTGAGCATAGGAAAGATCATGTCTCCCTGCCTTCTTTATTGGGATTCTGTCGCTTTCTTTATGGAGGAGTACGGTGCTTGTGGATCCGCTCTAGATTTCTTCCAGTATGTTTATACAGGCTTCGTCGATGCCCTGATTCCGCAGTGCCTGCATGACTACTGATATCTCAACCGAATCAAATGCCTTCTCGTATTCTACGCAGGATATGTATAGGGCAGGGGTCTCAAACTCACCTCAGCCAACGGGCCGCAGTCGCGCAATTTAGACCCGCAAGGGCCGGGTCAGTGATGCAGGTAGAAGCGGGGGGGAGGGGGGGGGGGGGGGGGGCTCTACAGTTTGCGAGAAAACGCTGTGATATGAAAGAAAGCTTTCCCATATCTCATATACAGGTAACTTCTGAAGGAGATTTGGTGCCAGGATTTCAACATGTCGTTACCGATCTCCAATATGACTCAAATCAGGACGCCGATTGTGAAATATAATTTTCGTTTCATGGTTATGTTTCAAAACAAGGGGAACACGTGGGATGCCTGACTGAGCCAATGCCTTAAGCCAATTAGGTCTGTGTAGCTCACGAACATACTTCATAAGAAAAAAAAGTGGGGCGAGGACACTCTTGTGCGGGCCGCGGGCCGCAACCGAGAGCCTCGCGGGCCGCATGCGGCCCGCGGGCCGCGTGTTTGAGACCCCTGGTATAGGGGCTGGAAGTATTTCGCGCATTTCTCTATCACCTGGTGGATAGTATGAATGTGGTATATTGTTGAGTAGCCTGTACGCAATCCTGCTTGGTCCTTTGGTTGATTGGACTCTAATGTCTTAATTCTATTGGCGATTATTTTTGTAATTAGCTTGTAGACAACGGACAGTAAGCTGATCAGCCTGTAATTTTTCAAGTCCTTGACGTCGCCTTTCTTATAGATTAAGATGATGTTGGCATTCTTCCAAGATTCTGGTATCCTTCCCGTCCAGAGACACTTCGTATACAGGGTGGCCAGTTTTTCTAACATAATCACTCCACCGTCTTTCAACAGGTCTGACGTTACCTGATCCTCACCAGCGGCTTTGCCTCTTTGCATTCCCTTTAGGGCTTCCTTTACTTCTCCCGTCAATACTGGTGGGATGTCCGTTTCCTCTCGGCTACTACTGCTTCTTACTTTATCATCCTGTTTGTCTCGGCTGCTGTACAGATCTCTGTAGAATCGCTCCGCTACCTCAACTATTCTATTCATATTGGTAGTGATTTTGCCTTCCTTGTCCCTTAATGCATGCATCTGATTTTTTCCCGTGCACAGTATTGTCTTCACAGCTTTGAGGCTTCTTCCGTTCTTTAGAGCATGCTCAATTCCCTCCATGTTATACGTTCTTATGTCGTTTACGTTATGGCTGTTGATTACCTTCGAAAGCTCTGCCAGCCCTATTTTGTCGGTTGCATTTGAGGCTTTCATGGTTTGACGTTTCTTAATAAGGTTTTCTGACTCCTAGGAGCGCTTGCCAGCGTTCTGTCTAATGACTGTATCCCCCGACTTCCATTGCACACTCCTTAGTGATACTAGTGAGATTAAAATTTATTGCGCCAATGCTAAAGATGGTTTCCTCCAATAGAGCCGCTAATCTATTCTCAAGCGAGAATATGAATTCCTGTACTTTCCCTCTCAGCGCTATCTCTTTAATCGGCTTCTTGCGTATCAGTTTCTGCCGTTCTTTCCTCAAGTCTAGGCGATTTCAAGACATTATCATTCTATGGTCACTGCCCGGGTTGCACCCAGTATTAAGTCTATTTCATTCATAGTTTCGCCATTAGGGCTCCTCCCCGTCCAATTACGGTTCACCCGTTTCCTGTAGAAGGTATTCAAGATCCGTAAATTATTGCATTCTGCGAACTCTATTAGTAACTCTTCTCTGGCATGTCTAGAAACTATGCCATATTACCCCAATGCCTGCTTCTTGCCTACCCTGGCATTAAAGTCACCAATCAGTATAGTCTATTGTGTCTTTATCTTAGTCATTGCTCATTCTAAGTTTTTCGTAGAAGCGTTCAACCAAATGATCATCATGGCTGGATGTAGGCGCGTAGGCCTGCACCACCTTCACCTTGTACCTCTTATTAAGTTTAATTATGATACTTGCTACCTTCGCACCAAGGCTATAATATTATTCCTCTATGTTGCCGGCTATAGTTTTATAAATAGGGATCCCCATACCCAGTTATCTTCAGTCAACTAAGCCATGATAGCGTAGGACGTGTCCGTTCTTCAGCAGTGTATAAGCCTCATGTGTCCTCCTAACTTCACTGAGCCCTATTACATCCCATTTAACACCCTCTAATTTCTCGAATAGCACAACTATACCCGCCTCAGTAGATAACGTTATAGTGTTAAACGTAGCCAAGTTCAGATTGCAATGGCGGCCTGTCCTGAACCAGAAATTCTTAGCACCGTCCGCTGCGTCGCAGGTCTGAGCGCCGTTTTGGCTTCGCAGCCGCTGGGGACTGAGGGTCCAGGTTTAATTGCTGTATTCATATCGGCGGTAGTGGCAAAGTACTCCACCAGGGTGCCCGATCCTGCTCTGGCGAGGGAGTTCATTACCGGCTGTGGTCGCCAGTGAGCCCGCATCCCAAGCCTTTTAGGGGCGAAGCTCCTTAGGGCATGGGTTAGTCCCTCGTTGTGCGTCGTAGCCACCTCTAGTACTCGTAGTGCTCACTAGATGACGATGGCGCTGCGGCGCTCACTGTGGGATATATTGAAGGAAGTGGGCATAGGTGACGACTGTATACGTATTTTGAGGGAAATATACCGAGAAAATACAGTTTGTGTAGAATGGGAAGGAATAAGCAGCATGGACAGCGTTGACATTAGCAAGGGGCTGAGACAGGGATGCCCTTTGTCCCCGCTGTTATTCATGCTGTACAGGGTGAGGATGGAAAAAGCGCTAGAAGGTAACAACATTGGATTTAATCTGTCAAGCAAACAGGCAGGCGTGATGGCTGAGCGGAAGCTTCCAGGTCTATTTTATGCTGACGATATTGTCTTATTTGCGGACAGTCAAGATGATATACAGCGGCTGGCAGATATATGCGGAAGGGAAGGCGAGGCTCTAGGACTAGGTTTTAGTGCAACAAAATGTGGATTGATGGTATTCAATGATCACGAAGACAATGCGGTCTTAGTACAGGGCCAAGAAATACCGAGGGTAAGCGAGTACAAGTACCTCGGAGTGTGTGTAAATGAGGGGCATAGATATATGGAGGTACAAGAGAAAGCATCGGTAACAAAGGGAAACAGGAATGCTGCAATCATGAAGCACAGATCGTTATGGGGATACAATAGGTACGAGGTGCTTCGAGGGCTGTGGAAGGGTGTACATTTGGGAACTCAGTGGTGTGCATGAAGTCAGAGGTGCAATCAGGAATGGATGTAAATCACAAGGACTGTGGGACGCCTCGCGTTAGGCGTTCACGGGAAGACGACAAATGAGGCTGTAAAGGGTGCTATGGGATGGACAGGTTTTGAAGTGAGGGAAGCTCAGAGCAAAATTAGATTTGAAGAGAGGCTGAGGAAAATGAAGGAGAGTAGATGGGCAGGGAAGGTTTTCAGGTATTTGTATAGAATAAGCGTCGACACGCAGTGGAGAAAAAGAACTGTGAGGCTCACCAGTAAATATACGGCTGGCAGTGTGGGCGACATGGCAACAAGGAGCATTAAGCGAAAAGTCAGAGAGGCGGAGAGGACTTATTAGATGACAGCGATGGAAAAGAAGCCGGCTCTCAGTGACTACCGAAAGGGAAAAAACGAAATAAGGAGGGAGAGGTTTTATGATAATTCAAGGGGAAGTGCTTTACTGTTTGAAGCAAGGTCGGGTTGCCTTAGAACGCGTAGCTATAAAGCGAGATTCTATAACGAAGAAGAACAATGTACATGCTGTGGGGGGAACTAAGGAAACGATGGAACATGTACTGATTGAATGTGGCGATATCCATCCAGATATACGTGTGGGCATGGGTCTACATGAAGCCCTGGGTTTTAGGGACAACAATGGAAAGCTCAACACGTCCGCGATAGAAATAATTAAGAGACGGTTAGAGTATTGGTGGCAGAAAAGTAGAGATAAAGGACAAAAATGAAGAATGGGGAAAAATAAGGTCATTCTGCTTTAAATGGCAGAGAGATGGTCCGTGAATTCATATTTTACTTTGCTATAGCCTTCGCCCACTGAACAGGCGGCGCGACGGAGGAGTACTACTAGCGCCACTGTGTGGCGAAAATTCGAACCGGCGGGTCGGCCGTGTAGTGGCGCGGCGTGCTGAGGCGGTGTACTTGAATGCAGCTGCCTGCATAGTTTCGGACGGCGCAAAATGTCGACAATAGTTCTGTGCGGCTTCAAACCTGTGCAGCGCTTGGAAGAGTATTTCCGTCAATCTGTGCTTCTGAAAGGCGAGAAGTTGTACGATGCTGGACACGTTTATGAAGTTTAGGAGACAGACGGCGTTGTTGTAAGCGCGCGATGTCATTCTCAACAATGGAAACAACTATACGTCGTCCCTTTGTGGGTAAGTAGAGCGCACGCTTCCATTTCAATCCTAAAGATTGCCGTTTTGTCCCGCCTTGGCGAATTGACTTCGCTTGCATTTGGTAGACAGCGAAGATGAGCTGTCACAGCCACAGAGGCGCGACTTCGCCGCGCTGGCTTGGCTGGTTAATTGGCGAAGGAATGAATTGTACGACGGTGTTCTTTGGTTCAAACGCGATAATTTGAACTTGCCCAAACATCTTGCATTTACTAATCTGCGTTCGAGCCCTAGTTTACCGTTCGCTCAATGCCAAAAAGCCATGCATGCGGAAGCTGGCAAATGACCCGCGGTTGCAAAATTCCGTGTTTGAATCGATAAGTACTGTACAGGAGACACTTACATCTCAGCGAGAATGACGTTGAATACCGCGTGCTGCACTGTATGCACTACGGGGCATTTTGCATGTCGTAAAGATGGACTAAGTGATCAATTCTTTGGCGCAAAATAGGGCGGTCGCTCTGTACGCATGTTTGGGTGATTCATGTGATTTCGCGATCAGGAGTGTAATTGTTTTGAGTTATTGTGATTACAGCTGCACGAGGCCGACCGATATGTCCTCGAAGGCTCATGCGACTGCAGGTACGGCGCGGCTGGCAACTGCAAGCATTGCGCTGCCGTTGCCATTTATATGAACAGAAAAGAGGAGGCGTCATGCACCTCCCAACCGCGGACGTGGAGAATGCTGTCGAAAAAGGCGCGTCCGAGTGACAGGGCACCCATTCATGAACTTTTCGGCGGTAAGTTGGCGCACGAGGAAAGCGCATATCGCGTAAGGCGGTTCGCCGCACACGTGTATATGTAAAGTTACCAGGCACGCTGCGAATCCAGTATTACGTCAGAATCGTACTTATATCAGGTTCCAGTAGCGTAGCCAGAAATGTTTTTTCGAGTGGGGGAGGGGCGGGGGGGGGGGGGGTTGAATCATAATTTATGTTCGTGCGTGCGTTTGCACGTGCATGTGAAATGTACGTGCGTGCAAAAGCGTGTTCCGAGCGAGGAGGGGGGTGTTTACCCCCCCCTCTGGCTACGCCACTGTGGCCCACCAGTGAGTGCTCGTGCGTCTTAATTTTTTTTTTAAAAAGACCGAGCTGGCGATTCGGCTGCTTGATCGGACGGTAATGCACGTGCGTGGGGCGCCTACGTTTGAGCAAGCGCGGTACGAGAGCCACAGAACAGAAGCACGTGAACGCCTAAGACCCTCCGAGGTACGCGGCACCCCTGAGGGCACCGCGTCGTTCTACACACGGCCGGACTTAAGAAGCGCACGGGCCTGTACTTTCTCCTCTCGATACCCCCCCCCCCCGCCTTACACATACATATGTGTAAGGCGGGGGGGGGGTATCGAGACACACACATCGGTGTTCATCGTACCACGGAATCGGGGCGTCAACACGAGGTCGCAGGTGCTGCGCTCGCCGAATGAAGCCAACTGAACCGCCTCACAGGCCGCGTCCCACGGCGCCGACGGCGCCGAGGCCGACCCGCGGGTTCCGCGGCGTGGCGATAGATGGCGTGAGCGCGTTCGCAAACTCCACTGAACGGAGCCTATAATAACATAGATTTAATCAATGTAGATAAGGCATTAGGCCAACATAAAAAGAAAGCTTTTTTCGAGCCTGGTGGCAGACATGTCACCGCCCCGTTATAAAGGGGACGCTCATAGCATCCATTCATCCATCACTCCGATGGCGCGGCGGCGCTCGCTCCATTCCGATGCGTAGGAGACAGCTACGCTGCGTGCTCTAGTGTGATAGGAGACCGCTGGATGACGCGGCGACGCTAGAATCTCATTGGATGGAGGCGCATTGCGCTCATTGAATCGGAGACCGCTTGAGGCGCTCGCTCCACCCCCGATGCTGTAGACCGCTAGCGGGCCAAAGCTATGAAATGCGTTCGCTCTTGGCGCGCTTCCTCTTTCTCTCGGCAGTCAGCGCGCAATGAGCGACGAAGGCAAGGCGGCGGAGCGGAGGGCTCTGAAAGCGTGATGATGCGTGAAGCGTGATTTACATGATGATCGACTGGGCAAAATTTACGGAGGATTCACGGTTTACCGATGAACCTCCGAAGCTTCGCCCACTCATCATCATTCACTCCGTGGATATGCTGTGATTGTATTTTATGGAATTCCTACATCTCGCGGATTAAAAAACAATCAGGTTGGAAATCGTCCTGCATAGGGATTCGAAACATGTACGTCTTGCATGCGAGCCTGATGATCTACCTCTACTCCATCGCTGGATCTCCTTCGCTATCGCTGCATCTTACACAATGTTAATCTCTAACCATTCATCACACAATGCTCATTGCTCAACGAGTGTGTGGTTTAACGATTCCTACCCACTGGAAAGTGCTAGGCCATAATTTTTCATCCTCAGCCACTTGCAGCATCAAAAAAGTTCAAATAATACTTTACAGATGTGTAGCGGGTACGTCGCTTATCCGCAGAAACACGAATAATGGCGTAGTGGGTGCTGTCCTAATTCAAAAGAATTATGACTTATGGCGGAAACCCAAAACTTCAAACACAGTTGGCCTTTCCCCAATAGGAAACTGCGCTCAGAATACACATTAGGTAGTATCGTAATCGTAGGGGAAATTTATTATTTATTTTTTCCTCAATTTTCTGCTCACGGGCAACGCTGGTTTTCCGCTCACAATCAACCACCCGTGCATATTTTAACGCTGTCGCGTTAAAAAAGGCGCCGAATGGCTCTGGTTCCCCAGCGATTTGACACGCATGATATCGGATAAGAACTTTACTTAATAAAGGGGTCAAGTAACTGTCAGGATTATTGCTGAAAACTCAGCTCGTTGAAAGATTGTGAGCAGTTGCGAATGCTGTGGCATCTGGTGGAACTGATGTCAACCATGGGGATCTTTCTTGGTGGCCTCTGATAACGCGCTTCTGCAAAACATTGAGTTATATTATCAGACATTATATTATTAAGAGTTATATTATCAGTCGGCGGCGGAGTTCGTGGCAACACCAACTATGAAGAAACTTACGTGATCAGAGATAATGGCTTCACGCCGTCATCATGGCATCAAAGTTTGTGACGTCATAGCCTAACACCCGCTGCTGAAAACTATCATGGCGTGTACGTTTGGAGGTCTTCTTGAGCGCGGGCTGCAACGAATTCACCGTAACGGCATGAGTAATGATGTAAGAGGCGATTTTTGGGAACGTCGGGAGAAAGAGCAGCAAACGTGGTCACGTTGTAGAAACAAATGCAGGTCCAGAAATGGCAAGTAATTATCTTTCGGTCGTTCACTAGTTAAATTGATCCCAAATGCCTTGAATAAAATCTGGCCCTTTTCTTCAATCTTCGAGATATTGATATGGTGAAAAGGGGCACAATATTTTCCATTTACACTTCCTGAGAAGTGTAAATTTCGTTTGGTTGAAACGACGGAGCTGAATAACAAGACTGAAAAATTCGGCGGATACCACGTTCTGTGGGAATCGATGTCGTGCGAAGCCGTCAGCGAATATTTCTATGCTGAATTTTCTGGCTTTGAGCCAAACGTTACGATTCGGATCGACGTGCTTTTGGAAACTGGGGAGTTGTGGGCACATATTGGGCTTACCAGGCAAGCCGCCTTCACTGACGTTTAAGGGGTAACATATGTTCTTGCGCAGTTTATCGCTCACATTAGAGCGCGGAAGTCTGTTATCGAAACTGTGTACTAAACAGTGCTATGATGTGAATATCATACGTAACTTTCTTTCACGTATTCCTCCGGGGTCGAGCAACGCTTGAATACAGCTCGCTGAATCACAGGAATCAAAATGTAACACTGAAACCACAATTGACGTTAAGCCGAGACGACACCCGAAACTGTCAAACACCTGTGGCGCATACCCGTATACCGCGGCACATGGTATTCGGGTATGTGCCACACGTGTCTCGCGGGAAGGGTTGGACAACGCACACGACAAGATTTTTAAGTTATTGGCGTCATGACCAGAAACTCGTATTCGCCAGACCCTCTTACACTTGCATGCCAATTGTGGTCTACGCCATGATGAGGAGGCGATCACGAGATCACCCGGACGTAGGTGGCTTGATAGATAGATAGATAGATAGATAGATAGATAGATAGATAGATAGATAGATAGATAGATAGATAGATAGATAGATAGATAGATAGATAGATAGATAGATAGATAGATAGATAGATAGATAGATAGATAGATAGATAGATAGATAGATAGATAGATAGATAGATAGATAGAAGCGATCAAGGTGCCTCGGGTTCTCCAAGAAATCTGTCGCATTTAAAATATGCTGTGATGACTTATGTACATCGACTGCCCCATCGGCTTAAGAACAGCTTCTGCTGCAATTGAGAACTAGGCTAGAGGAACAGTGGTTGTAGATTTATCGGTGAAGTATCGCAATCCCGCAGTTTTCCTGCGCCGTTGATGATGTTTATAGGATTCTCTTCTGCGAAGAGGCGTGGATAAGCCAGTCTGGTAAATGTATTAGGAACGACTTCGCCAGCACAAAGACGACTATCCAACCCCTACCCTTCCTAGCTAATCCAGTGGCGCTCACCAAGATGCACGAGAACATGATGAGACGCGGATGCTAGTGGAGCCCGAACTAGTGTTGCGTTAAAATCTTATAAGCGACTGTAAAAGACCTCTAGTTTCGAAGTTCAGCCTTGTATTTACAGCGCCCTTTTGTCCGTTGAACTCTCCTAGTCACGAATTCCGGCAGAAAATTAAAATATAAAACTGTCCTAGTGTCGTATCCCCGATAATGACCTAGGAAGATATGGTTTTACGGCTAAAACTGAAAATCTCGATAGAGCGAAATTCGTGACGTAGGAGAGTTCTTATCTGCTAGTACAAATCTTTAATGTTAAGGCTTGACTGTACACGTATTTTCCGCCTTTTCTAACTCCAAAGCCTTAGATATTTCTGTTTCAAGGTCACGTGCGATACTGAAAGTATCGAGTTAGCGCACAGCTGCAGCGCTTCGACATCGTCTAGTGGTACGTGGAAATGTGCGAAATATTCAATGAAGCTGTTACGTTATTTTAGCACACGAGCGAGGAGATGGCGAACACGAACTTGCAGCCAGCGCTTGATTATGGGCGTACGCAGGGGTAGGCTTCTTACAATCTGTGCGCGATGTTCGCAACTCCTTTGCTAGAGCGTATTTCTGCTCTGTTTCCCCATACGAACAAAGATCTTGACTATGTTAGCCGCTAAAAGTGTTTTGATGCTGGGTCTAAACCTGCCTATGAAACGCGAGTTTAGTTTACAAAGGATGGCTGGCATTAACACCACCACTGCTGTTTTAGCTGTCGGAAAGCTTTAGTTAAATCTCAAAGTTTGCTTACGGTGCCTATGAAACGCCAGTTGAGTTCAGAAAGCATGCCTGGAATGTTGAAGTTTGCTCACTGTGCCAAGGACTAAGACGTTCTATGCGTTTATTTTCGAAATTTAGTAAAAGCTTGAGAGAATTGTGAGGCAACGATAAACGTGATTGAAGGGAGTCATTTTCGCCGTTGCAGCAGCTCGTTGACTCTATTGCGACTGGTATCCTACACCTGCGGTTATTCTAAGTTGTTTTTCTTTCTTTTTTGAGCTGTCACACCTCCAGCGAGTGCTGTACTTTTGCCCTCGAACTTCAGGGAAGTGCTCTACACACGTGTGCATTTCCCAGGGAATGCAGTCGCGCTTACACACTTGGTACAGTTTTGCGGACGCCATCTTGCAAGAATCGAGAAATTTATGTGCTATATAGAGCGCATGCCTCGAGAATAGAACATATAAGGCCTACGCACAGGGTGCGCTGAGCTTTGTACCTGATGAGCAGCCGAAGAGGAACCTCTCGTCTATGCTCCATCTGCTGATCGACGAATCGAGTATAATACAAAAAATCGGCAAATAATGTCCATCTGCGTAAACACAGGCGGCGTATCAGACTTATCAACTAAGCAACCATCGTTTGTATGAAGGTGTGTCTTCGTGAAACACTTGCGCAGAGGAGATGAAAATAAATATGCAGTAAAGCGAAGCGTCGTTCACTGAGCCTCCTCCCCTCCATAAACACACTTGCCCAAATGGCGGGTATCCTTATAGCGCAATCCACTTCATACCATGTGGCACATTTTCAGTATTCGAGGCGTTCGGTCAGAAGCTCTTGCACTGGTATTTTGATCGCATGTTGCTTTTCGCCGGACACGAGAAGGCGACGGCGAAGTCTTCCTTGTGCCTGAGTGGCTCGTTGCACGATGAGCGGCCGCCTTGTTCCCCGCAGTACGTGTAGCAGTGGATCACGTAGAAGAGTTGGTGGCCCGTCAGCGGCACATTGAGCAGCCGGTCATTGTCGAAGGACGGCGTTTGCTTGAGCACCGAAAGAGCGACGTCCAACGCGGCCGCCGTGAGCGCGTTGTGCTCCACCTCTTCGACCCACTCCGGGCTGGTGTCCACATGCCCCTGAAACGGCGTAAACTATAATGAGCCCAAGCGTTGGGACCGAAAGAAGATCGTCTCAGGAGTATGGCTAGGAAAGCGCAGCAGAGATCCTGGCTAAAACGAATCCAGTGAGGATGAAATATGGGGAGCAACGAGCGACGGTTCTTGCTTTGCCGTTTCCCATGCCAAGGTCAATCAGCTAATCAGGGCAACACCTAACTAAGACGACAACGACTGATGCCTGCTCCTGTGGCATGCGCTCCGATTCTAACGAAACTTCTAATACTCAGGAGACTATCGAACGTCTAATTCGGGAGAATCAAGAGTTAAAGCAACAGTTGGCTCTGGTGCAGGAACGTTTAAGTTCACTTGCAGCCGTTCCGCGTGCGTCCTCTCTGCCCCTATCGATCTCCCCCTCTATCACGGCGCCTGATATGGCAGCCGTGTCAGGGACCGATCTTACAGGTTCCTCCCCCCTGCTGCACCCTTGCTGCACTCCCTGCTGCACCCTTGCCTTATTCTTACCCTCTTGACTCAGCATATGGCAATGGAACTGCCGTGGATTTAAAAAACAAGAGAGATAACCTCTCACTCTACATACCGCAGTCTATACCCGCCCCTGATGTCATCTCTGTACAGGAGCCTTTAAAAGCTTGCAAACTCCTAGGTTATCAGGCTGTACATTCGCATCCTATTTCCCCGTGGGCCACCACATATATACAAAGGAATATCTCGTTTATAGCACTTGATCTCTCAGATATTTACTCTGAGTGCATTCCTCTTGATTTTCTCCCGCGTCGTACAGGAGAAGGCACATAGTTTGTCTGAAATATTCATTCTCATCCTAGAGATGGCCGGACTGCGGTATTCGAAGCAATCGATAAGGCCATCCAAATAGCAAGCTCCGCTTCCTTAGTTGTAACTGGTTATTTTGATGCACCGCACGTAGATTGGGGTTACAGGAGAAACACTCGGAAAGGCACCAGCCTATTTCAATACATTCAGCGAAACAGGTGCATCCTAGTTACTTATTGCATGCTAGCCACACGCATTGGCAACAGTGTTAGCAGAAATACCACCCCGGACCTTGCTTTCATCTAAAACGTGCGACATGCTTAATGGGCACGCACTGGAGTCAACCTCGGCAGTGATCATTACATCTTAACAGTCACACTGCCCAGTGCCAATTTCCGTCCGCAGTTTCATTTGAAACCTATTGTCGACTGGGACAAATTCCGCGAAATCAGAGACTGAAACCCGACAAATGAAATTGAGGACTACAAAGACTGGGCGTCTAAGCTCAAACGGGACGTAGCTCTTATCGAAAAAGTAGCCCCGGCAGAACATATCCGCGATCCAGTAGACATCAGGCTGATCCACCTATGGAACGCCTATCATAGTTTGGAGAAGCGATGGCTAAAGCAAAAATATAATCGCAAATTAAAACGGTAAATGGCACAAACGCTCCAACTTGTAACTGAACACGCGGCCGAGCTTTCATCACAGCAATGGAACCAGATCTGCAACCACCTTGACGGCACTCTACATATGAAGAACTCATGGTCCCCGCTTCACCATATGTTAGATCAATGCTCCCCGCGCTCTGATAGTACTAAGTAAATTACGGAACTTTTGTTTGATGTAGAGGAACAAGGGCCAGACCTTGAAGCTTCTCTTAAAACCACTTATTTCCCTGACCTAAAGCGATAATCGTTACCTATACCTATACAGGAGCTCCCAATCCACACTTGGATGCACCGATTGCATAGGCGGAGGTGTGGGCTGAACTAAGCAAACTGCGCACCACATCCGCTCTAGGTCTAGATGGAATTAAAACAAAACACTCCCAATCATTGACCGCTCTTACCAATTACATGAATCAACAATGGACGCAGGGCACGCTGCCCCAGGAATGGAAATCATCTAAGGTGAGTTTCATCCCCCCAAAATAATAAGCCGTTAGGCCGTATTAATATGAGACCGATTTCTCTTACCTCATGTCCAGGGAAACTGATGGAGCATGTGATCCTTAATCGCCTTAAGGGCTACATAGAGAAAGAAAAGCTCTTTCCCTCCACCATGTATGGCTTCCGAGCGGGACTCTTAACTGAGGATGTCATGTTACAGCTTAAGGAGGATGTGCTCAATCCAACTTTCCCCCACATCACCAGAGCCATCCTCGCATTGGACCAGACCAAGGCCTTTGATAATGTTTCTCACTTCTTCATTCTAGAGTCTCTTGGCGGGCGAACTAAACGTGGGCTGTCGCACGCACAAGTATGTCACTGCCTTTCTCAGCAACAGGTCTGTCCGCCTAGAATTAGGCGCATTCAAAACCGATTCTTTCACGCTAGGAAGCAAGGGAACGCCGCAGGGAGCGGTTTTGTCCTCGTTTCGTTTTAACGTTACTCTCATTCCGCTAGCGCGGAAATTTGCCAAACTTCCTTCCGTCAATCACTCCTTGTACGCGGATGACATCACGATCTGGGTCAATGCCGGTAACCATGGCGAAATCAAATCGAATCTACAGTTGGCCGCTGACACTGTTGTTAAGCACACCAATAGTATTGGGCTCAACTGCTCGGCGGCTAAATCGGAACTCCTAATTATTGACTTTAAAAAGCGGGATACCTATATTATTCAAGTCATACCAGATGACACCCCCATTCGCAGGGTTAATAAAATCAAAATTTTAGGCCTTAATATTTCCGACAATGGCTTGGACGCTGAGACCATAAAGTGAATTCGCACATCGGTTCATAATGCAGATTCCTTAACTAAACGCATTTCCAATCGGCATAGCGGCATAAGGGGAGCAGACACACGTCGCCTCATTCAAGCCTTTTGCCTATGCAGATTCACCTATTCCATCCCCTATATCTATCTCACACCCAGGGAGACCGAGCAACTCAACAGACTGATCCGCACTTCCTATAAAACTGCTCCATCTCCCTAAATCAACAGCCACGGATCACTTACTTCAATTAGGAGTACACAACACTCTGGGAGAGCTCGTAGAAGCGCATCTCTACAGTCAATATTAAAGGCTATCGCTTAGAGAAACGGGTCAAGTACTCCTGCGCCGACCCTGAATCAACGTTCCTGGCCATGGCACGGCCACGCACACACTTTCAATCGCTGTTAGCAGCAACCTATGCATCCCGCCACTCCCCAAAGACACTCACCCAGAATATAATCGAGCGACACGGGAAGCTAGAGCTAAGGCTCTTTACAAGCGCTTCCCTCCTAATTCTCCGGCAGTATACGTAGACGCGGCTGAATATGCAGATCGTCCGGCTTTCACAACAGCCGTTGTAGACGTATTTCAAAACCTTATCGCTTGTGCATTCATTAAAAATTCGACAGAATCCCTGGAAGCAGGGGGTGGCAGTTGCCTTAGCAATTGCTCACTCCTCCGCTGAGTATATTTTCTCTGATTCCAAAACTGGAATTCGTAATTACGCCACTCTCAAAATCCACTCTCCGGCTGCTAGAATCCTTGAGTTATCTCCTCCGCCTGATCGTCTCATCACTCTCTTCTGGGACCCTGCGCACAGTGGACAACCAGGCAACACGGCCGCTCACACCCAAGCCCGAGCACTCGTCAACCGGCCTAGAAGCGACCTGCGTTCTCTTCGCCGTGACAGGGATCGACTCCTCAGCTACGACGATATAACACTGTTTTACCGAAATTCTCGCCTAACGTATCCCCACCGCATAAATCTCTTTCCAGAAGTGACCAGGTTTTCCGGCGCAGACTTCAAACGGCCACAGTCACGACTCCATTCCTTCTCTCCCATGTTGCGCATGGCGAAACCTCTCCTAACTGCAACCTGTGTCGTAGCAACAGAGCAGACTTCAATCACGTCTTTGTGAATTGCCTGAACTAACACAAGCCCCCGTGGCAAGGGTCAGAACACCAGCAGCGATGGGAGGCTGCTCTGCGCAGCTCGCAACCGGAGTTACAGCTCCGGACAGTGGGCTGGGCCAGAGAGGTCGCCGAAGCCCAGAAGTGTCCGGCCGTCTAGCGTGGCCCGAGGGCCCATCGTTTTGCTGCTTCCACTCCCCCCCCCCCTTCACATTATTCTTTCATGAATCAAATATAGTTTTTACCTACTTACCTAGCCACGCATGTAACTCTTTTTTAAAGGGACGCGTTTACTCTTTTCGGCCCCACAGCTCCATGAAGAGAGCATAATGATCCAATAAGAGAGCCCACGTGTTAAAGGGAATCATAGACATGGCAAGATAGGACTAACGAAAAAGGGTAAGATGACTATGTTTTAAGAGTCCAATTAGCCATGATAACGTTTCTTAGACAGACGTTAATGCACCGCCGTTTCTGATGACATGGATGTCCTCAAGACTAATTGTTTCTGTGGGAACCATGGAGTATATCATCGAGGTACTATTGCGAAAACCACACGCTTGGTCACAATAAGCGGGCGATGACGTCATCAATGACGTACTGCGTTATTTCTTGCATACAAGCTCGACCAAGTTTTTAGAGGCAGTCGAGCACCACTCTTAGATGAAAACGAAACCACACTGTCCAAGTTCCCGCGAATAAATTAGTACATTATGGGTAGTTTGGAGGATACATAGCAGTGCTTTTGCGGAGTTTATGCCGTAACGCCTTAGAATTCTAAAAAAAATGATGCATCGCAAGAGTGGGGCGATATTTCGCCACTTCAGGCTACCAAGTTCTGACCTTGCGTTAAGCGCCGAATTTTTTTTTATTAAAAAACTTGAGAGTGTTCTTGTGCAAGATCAATTTCTGAATTTCTAGGCCTCACGATTTGTATGGAGCCTTCGTTCGCAACAGTAACATCAATGACGAAAATGCAAAGTTTAGCCGCGAGGGCGAAGCAATTAATGCAATACTAGCAAGTTGGAATGTCACGACGGCGAGCAGCTCTAAACTTGCGGCGTGCTACTGAAGCAATAAAGAAGCGCAAAAAGAATATACACAAGATGAGCGCGAACAAATGTCACAATTGTTACTTTGCGTTGGAGCACCGCACTCCTTTCGCAAACGCGTCCGCCGCAGCGAGCGAAGTGACCTTTGTGCTCTCTGTAACATATCAAACATTGCGTTGAAAGCACATTATGTACAAACCACCCCCCACCACGAGATAAGGAGGCGCGGCACGAGTGACCACGTCCTGTAGAGGAAAGTACATGGGGTAGAGGTAGGGGGCGCGGGAGCATCGCGACGAGAGGAGCGATGAGCTTTAAAGTGCGCCCTTCGCGCCATCTCGCTGGAGAAAAAGAAAACATGCTGAATCCCTTCCGAGCTCTGCTTACAGCTTGCGGTAAATGGTGTATATTAATAGCTCGCCGTTAGTGTGCTTAAGGGCGCATGGTCCGTGGCCGAGTCGGCTAACGCCACGTGCTGTGGAGCGTGTGTTCACACGTTCGAATCACCGGTCACTCGCATCGAAAAATATTTTTCTCAAGTATTTTGCTTTGTGGTTTTTACACACAGCGAATATATATATATATATATATATATATATATATATATATATATATATATAGACGGCACATGACGGCGGCGCCGACGGCAACAACCAGTCGAGAGCGTCTATATAATTGCTATCGCATTAAAAACTCCGCAGTCGGCCGCACTGACCCGAATCGATGTTATGCGAAGACGCCGCATTCTTTGGCTTTGAGACTAATCATAGCATTCACTATCATTAGTTTGTTATGCATGCGTATACATTCTGGTATATATACCACGCTAAAAGAAATGTCCACGATGGCTTCAAGACGTTCACGTCATTTTATTAACAGAAAATTGTTTTATGCTTGGGTCCACCAAGACTTCAGCGACGTGTTTGTGTCACGGAAATAACGTTGAAAAAATACACACAATCAGATGGCAACAAAAAAAAATTCGGTAAACGGGAGTCGGACCCACGACCTTTCAGTACACGACAACAGTAGCCGGGGACGCTATACACTCTATTATGGTCACACACGTTTTCAAAGGCTCCTTTTATATCTAACACTGTCGTCTCACAGTGCTCTTGGTAAAGTGAAGAAATGAATCATGACCATGACATCAGCGATTAGCCCCTTTAACGCGTTGTTTCTATGCGTCTATCAAATTCGGCGCGTTTCCATTAGGAAAAATCAAATTTTGTCGACTCCTTAACATACCGCTAGGTGGCGACCTTAGCCCAAGTATCGGCCTCGCTCACAGCATCCATTCATACCAAAGAAAAGCTTTGCGACGCGCGCCTGCTTCGCCTGGCTGTAACTCCGCGTCCTCCACTTACCCTCGCCCCATCAATATCGCGGCCGGTCAAGAGGGAAGCACGACGCGCGTTGCGTATTCCTTAGTCGGGCGTGGCGTTTAATAGCTTTACCATCCTGCGAGTAGGCGACCTTAGCCCAAGTTTGGCGTCCAATGAGTGACGCTCATCTGGCTGTCCCACCGCTTTCTGTGACGCTGCTCTTACCGTTAACTACTACAGCTACTACAAGCATCTGTGACCACAAGGGTTTGTTTAATTGATAATGGATGTTAGTCTTCGAGATGAAGACGGTCACTAATCGTCAACGTAGGTGCATCCACCTGAAACGGTGTTATGGCTGTCAAACACCAAAAGACATTGTGCAAGATCCCGTATATGAATGCGTAAACATTGAATTACTTCTATAAGGACACGTTTCACTTTCTTGTTATACAGATTCCTAAGACGGAGGGATCAACCATGTTTTTGTGTATGCTGACGCAAGCCATGAAACAATCTTTAAACTTCGCGTGCCCTCGCAGCGGACAACGGCGCGCTGGAGTAACGAAATTAGGCCATGACGACACGCGCCTTCGTCGCATGCGATCGCATCGGATATGGCCGTGGCCAGAAAATATAGGGAGTACAGAGCCGCTCGAGCTACGCAGAGAACATTTCTTGGTTTGACAAGGTAACCCTCAATAATTGTTTTATCCAGACTACCTGAATTGTTCACCACAATTCAAGAGTTGAAGTGGGTAATACTCTCCAGTCCCGTTCGAGTTAGAGAAAGAAGCACGGAGCCACGCCGATTCGAGCCCAACGAGCTCACCCCTCACCACCAGCGCACCAGCCGTCATCTGCGTGGTTAGACAACCTAATTCCCTCTTTTACGGCAGTCTGCCAGAGAAGCACCACCTGTCTGCGGTGGCAATACCGAAATAACATCTCCACTCGCCGCAACCTACGTCATCGCCATGGACGCCCGAGCCGCTCCATGGCGACACGTATGAAGACATCGATGATTCGCTTGAATGTTTTGAGCGCGTCCCTGACTGCAATGGATGGGCCGAAGACCGGAAACTTCGCTTTCACGTTGCAAGACAGTGCGCAAAGATGGTTTTAAAACCATGAAGGTACTTTTCGGTCATGGGACGATTTTCAGCGAGAGTTCCTGACCCCGTTTCCGAGCACGGACCGCAGGAGCTGAAGCCACTATGCAAACGAGAATCCAGTGAGACAAGGATAGCGTGGCAGTGTACATAGGTCGAAAATATGGTCCGCTTGTTTCACCGGACTGATCCCAGCATGAGCAAGGACAACATGCTTCGGCATCGGACGTGCCTTGTGAAGCAGAAGCTTTCTGCCGCTTTGTGTCGGCGCCCACCACGCACGGTCGTCGAATTCCACTGTGAGGTCGCAACGACGGAAATGAAACTCCAACATTGAGCAAGACTCTACAAAAAAAAAAACGATAAGTAAACGTCGCATCTGTGGAAAGAGTGTCCGTAGTATTCGGGGACAGCATCGATGTCTTAAGGAGGATTCATGCGATCTATGGTTCGAGAAGAGCTTCACGCTGCAGCTAAACAACAATCCAACAGCGATCTCCTCGATGGCAGAAGCGTTTCGCGAAGATGTTAGGCAAACAGTCCATGAGGAGCAGCCACAAGCACATTCTCAAACGCCGTTACCGGTGCGGCCAGCGATCTCGTATTCAGAGGTGCTAAGGAGAATGTCAGCACTTATCTTCATCATGGCAACTACAAATGTACCCGAACCTCGGGTCACACCACTCCCACCTGAGACGAGAGTCCAGGTACCGACATTCCCAATCGAATCCTGATGTTCTATCACTGCGGTGAAGCTGGCCAGCTGTACCGGATGTGCGCATACCGACGCGCAGAACTTGGGGTTTTTTCGCGTAAACGTTCCTTTCCCAAGAAACGGAGAACGCCTATTTGCGATCCAGGAATACATGTCGACGCGCCAAAGCCCTCACATCTCACAGCAGCATCGCCTCATTCAAGAGGACCACTGAGGTATAGATCAACGAGCCCGCGTCATTGCTCAAGTTCCAAAAGACGACATTACCAAAGCCCGTTTAAAAGAAAACCAAAGTTTGTGACCAGTGGAGGTAAGGCCGGTGCCGACACAACAGAACCTCCAGCGCTGATTCCGGGATACAATGGCGGACGCGAGCATGGGTGCGCCAAATATAACGTTGCTTCCGATTTGTGTGTGCTTTCTTGCCTGTTGGCGTCACGTCCTACGTGACGCAAACAGACAAAGAAGAAAGTCACAGTTTCGCCACAAGGCGAAGCAATGAATGCGATAGCAACTCATTGGAATGTCAAGCCACGAATGGCAACCAGGCCGAAACGTGCAGCGTGCTGCTCACGCACACCTGACGCACGAAAACAACACGGACAAGACGAGAGAGAACCAACAACGTTCACAGCTCCACACACTTAACGCGCTGCCCAAACAAAAACGACGCACGAAACGTATTCACAGGTGCAGACGAGCGCGAACGAACAGGTGTCACAGTTACCTCGCTGTGTTTGAAAATCGTGTTCTTTTCGCAAACAGGGGGACTGCCGCGAGTGAAGTGACCTTTGTGCGCCCGGTAACTACAACGCAGTCATCACGGCGAAAGCCCCATTCTCGACCACCGCGAGATAAGCACGCGCGCGAACAGGCGTCTACCCCCCCCACGGGTCAAAGTGCGCGAGGGAGATGAGCGCGGGCGTCGCGACGAACGGGACGCCGAGCTAAGGCCCCTTCGAGCGCGCCCTTTGCGCCATCTCGCTGGTAATGCTGAACACACGCTGAAAACTCGCTGTATATAAATAGATCGCCGTTTGAACGTTGAAGGACGTGCTCTTTCGTGGCTCAGCGGTTAGCGCCGCGCGCTGCAGAACGAGAGGTCGCTCGTTCGATGCCGCGCGTCGGAAACGTTTTTCTGAATTATTTTTCTTTGGGTTTTTATAAATATATAGATTCATATACATATACGGGACATGATGGCAACGGCGACGCCGACGGCGAAAACCAGCCGATAGTGTCCATGTAATTGCTATCGGAATAAAAAAAAAACAATGTGCTACACTCGCCGTCATGGCTACTGGCGGCGCTGGATGACGCTCCCACGTTGAAATGCACATACCTCGCCTCTAAAGTGGACGTACGGATGACAGCCGCCGTAGCTAAGCTGGTAGAGCATCGGACGCGTTATTCGCAGGTCGCAGGTTCGGTCGCTGCTGGCGACAAGTCATCTTTTCGTCCACTTTTCTTTCTTCGCATTCACATTACATTTACTACTAATAACATCCCCTATACTTTCCTTGGCTTCATTGTGTCTAACAAAGAAAACGAGCTTTTAAATTAACACTTATTTCCTTCATGATCCATATCATGACATAATAAACATTACACGATTGTGATGTTTTGAACTCTCGTTTCCGCTCGTGATACGCCCATACCATGCAAATTTTCGTATTGGCAAAGTAACGAAACTTTATAGATAGATAGATAGATAGATAGATAGATAGATAGATAGATAGATAGATAGATAGATAGATAGATAGATAGATAGATAGATAGATAGCGTTCAAAATGGCTAAGATTCGCCAAGAAATGCTTCGCATTTTAAAAACACGTCGTGCACCCCACAAGTCGAGTTTCACCTTCAAACTTCCTTCGTGAACTTTCATTCGGAAACCATGTGTAGGAGACACATATGCACATGCACCATCCACCATGTCTTATACATTGCCCATAATCGTACCTTGAACAAAGAGACCGATCAAGATGTAATTATGCACACGCATTTCTCTACGTCAAAAAACGACCCTGCGGTCGTATTCACGCGCCTAGTCTTCTATAGAGCACCTATCGGTCAGAAACGTGCCGTGGTATCCTGACACTTGAGCTGTTGAGTTACTGAACTCGAGTACGCCGGCTCGACCTACGGCCATGGTTGTACCATAATACAAAAACAACCTTTCCAGAGCCCTAAAATTAACCCTTGTGGTCATAAATTACAGCGCAGTAAAGGAAGAAGTTTGGCTAGTGGATGTAAGTTAATCCTCAAATGGTTTCAACTGTGCTAGCCCCAGGGACAACAGAATCCGAGGAGAAATACTGTGCACTACCAGTGCATGCACTCTCTTCTCGTCTTCTGTTGTCCGTATATTTAGGGGCCTTAAGACATTTAGAGGTAATAATTGCATATATCATAATCATGTCATGGGTCTTTTACTTTAAAGCGCCCGGAAACAGGTAAGAGTCCTTTTGTTACATTTCAGCTTTTTCCTTTTCGAATATACCGATCTCAGTCATGCCGTTGAGACATTCGACGTTAAAATTCTACGCTAGGTGTAAGCGAAGAGTAGGCCGCGGTAGGCAGGCATGGATTGATGTGCCTAATGCCAAGGAGAGGCTTACTTCAAAGTATTTTTTCTTTGCACTGAGGCCACATAACACTGCTCTCCACTTGCCTCTTTTTCCAATGCGGTGAATAAGCATTCTCGATACCGGTCTAGCACAGTAGTCTTGTGGCCTTCATAACGGAGCAATTCGTAGGTGTGGACAGTGGCCTTGGCCACTTCGACGCCGAATGTGCCCAGGCGCACCGGTGTCGGCGCGCTCACGTGGTACATGGGGGGGGCGTCAGTATGGAAGGCTTCAGAGCGTAGTCCGCTCGGTCCTCCAACATACGCGGTTGGTACAGGTCATCCACTAGCACCCACGACGGATCCAGCGGGGTGATGGCCCAGAGGTTCGTTTGACGGTGAGCTTTAGTGGCGTCCCGTTGGTTCTTCACGAAGCTGGCCTCCATGTCCGGGAAATGGGAGTACCTGTGACGAGTGGCGGAAAGCTGGAAATCATCCACGCTACGAAAACACGATTTTCACTGGAATTGGGTGCGCATGTCAAAAGCGAGAGCCTTAGACGCTTCATCAAGGGTGAAAATTGATTGCCGGCGTCGTCCCTGACAACACAAGGGATGTAAAAAAAGGCATCACGTGACCACGTCAGCATATGATGTCGTAATGACGTAACATATCTACAAAACTTGTGGCCTCGTCATGATGTCTCGCATCACATGTCATCGCCCCTTGGTCAGAGATGGGCCGATCACGGAGGCACCGCTAAAAGAGGTGAGGCGCAGAAATCCTGCAATACCACCGATCCTTGAGGCAGCGGAAAACCAGGTTAGGTGCGGAAAGCTTTCGGAAGGTGGCGCTGGACGATTGGTACCTCGACCGCGAAGAAAAAAAAAAGAGGATTCGCCTTCGAATTGCCTAAGGGGAATGCAGAAGGGCTCCGGTGAGTTTTGTACTATTCATATTCTGGATAGTTACATGCCCGAAATATTTGACAGAAAGCGTCACCGTCTTGCTGCCGCTACTTATTTTGTGATAGAGTCCAACAAAACAGGAAGAGCTTCCCGATAATGCATTGCATCAAGGCCGCATAGGTAATTCTACTTTGTATGTCAGGGACAGTTATCTAGGGCGTGCAATCACTCGTGGAGCACTTTAGGGGGGGCTATTAATAAGAACTAACAGACAATGATGCCAAGGAGAGTATAGGGGACGTTATTAGAATTAATAGTAATGTAAATGTGAAGAAAGGAAAGTGGACGAAAAGATAACTTGCCCCCCGGCAGGATCCGAACCTGCGACCTTCGAATAACGCGTCCGATGCTCTACCACTGAGCTACCGTGGCGGTCATCCCCCCGTCCACTTTTTTAGGGTATATATGTTCATTTTAAACGTGGCAGCGTCAGTCAGCGCCGCCTGTTGCCATTACGGCGAGTGTAGAACACCCTTTTTGCCTGTAGGCGTCACGTAGTACGTGATCTTCTTACGAGCTGGCCGCTGACCAATAATCCCTCGCATACCACCTGAAGGCAACAAGTCTGCCAGAACGAGACCCTCGGCTATGACAAGGAAAGAAGTGTGAACTTAAGGGCTCGTTAACTTTTTTAAGCACATTATTAACAAGAACTAACAGACAATGATGCCAAGGAAAGTATAGGGGACGTTATTAGAAGTAATTGTAATGTAAATGTGAAGAAAGGAAAGTGGACGAAAACATTATCAACCGGGCAAAAACGCCACGGAAACGGGGTGCGGCTACATGATGAGGCGAAGCTACATGACCCCAACGTCAAAAACGCCTCGGGTCGCTCTGCACGCGAATAAGGGAGCCGACGTACCAACCTCCTTCGCACCGCTGCCACGACCATCTTCACCACACAATCTGGAGTTCCTGCAGGACTGCGGAGGTGCACAGAAAGTACCATGGTGTGCACATCGGCACGGAAACGAAATTAAGTGGCCGTTGCAGAGGCGAATATGAAACAAAATCTCAGCCCCAGCTGTTTCTCTTCAGTTTGATGGGACGCACCATCGAATTTGCATTGAACAGCCAGACAGCGGTGCTACTTTCGCGTCTTCTTTCGTGTCAGACTACTTACCTGGCTTCGAGGTCGTGCGCGACAGCTGTGTCAAAGTAGATGAAGGCTGAGCTGAGATCGAGCCACGGGTAGGTGCTTTCGCCGAGCGTCTGGTACACGGTGCGTCGCACGACGCTAGCAATTCGTGACACGTCCTGGCGCACTGGCTCAGTGTAGATGCGCTGCACGAACGGCACGAACAGGGCGATCCCGGTGAGCGACAGGGTGTAGGCCAGGCAGATTCGCTGGTGCAGCTGATCGATGTCCTCCGGGTAGTTGTAGAAATTGGAGATCAGCTGTCGGTTGGAGAACCAAGAAGTGTACTGGACGCACAGCCATCCGATGACGAGCTCGAGGATACCCTCTTTTGTCGCGATTACTTCAAGAACGATGTGGAAGTACTGCCGCTTGGTGGTGATGATCTCGACCTGGACGCGTAGGGGGTGCATGCGAGTATGAGATTCAGGAACTGTAGATATCTTGGTAACATATACACTTTTGGAAAGCGTGAGATTGCCCTCGTATAAATATATTTTGTTTTATGTATGAATTTACTGCACGGAATTACCTTTTATTTACCCATGACAAATTTTATAGAGAAGCTGTTTACCCCTAGTCCATTGCTTCCCACGAGAGGTGGTGGAAAATATTGTCCGGTTCGTGTCCATATACACTCAAAACTACTTATATTCCTCCGAGCTTATTACGGTATAACACTAGAAATTTCCGACTATAAATGAAATACACTACGAGGATTGACCCAAATATCTGCACTTTTCATTATAGTTTGTGCTGCGACTTCTCGGTGGAGACATGGGCATTCTGGGCGTGCTCGTACCGTCGTCGTAGCCGTCGCCGTCATGTTCCGTATGAAGCACAAATCGATTACATCGCCCCTCGTATTTTATGTTCTACGCACGAGTAAAAGCGCACGAGTGCTGGGGATGAACGCGGCTGAAGCAGAGGTGAAATGAGACGGCCATCTATACGTCGCTCGAAGGGCGCATGCGATAACATATGGCAAAGCAAGACGATGTTACCGCACGCATGCGGTAACATCTAAGTGCGTGCGGGGCTTGCCAGTGATGGCCCCTCAAGCGGAGAGGAAACGCCACGCGCGTCTTTCGTCGGGCGAAGAAGCGTGCAGGGGCCCCGACCGGAAGGAGGGGCAGGGGCATGTGGGTGGCGGCGCTGCTTGGGTCGCACAGCAATTTCGAACTTTGATTAAAAGACAAGGTCGCGAGCGTCGGCGCACGCGCTAAATCGGGATACGTCCGTAGATGGTTATGTAGCCTTGAAAGCATTGCTGCAAACGTGTTTTCGAGCTGTTTGTCGTCACCGCTTCGCGTTTAGGCGACGCGCAGCACGAAAACCCCTCTGCTCCCTGCAGCAGCCGTCTTCTCTTAAACTAGCGCTTTATAGAGTTATGTGATGCCGCATCCTAGAGTTTGAGGCTAGCGTTACTTCGTATAAACTTCCAAACTGTTGCAATCCCACTCGCGGCTTCGCCCTTGCCGCGAAGCAGTCATCTTTTTTTTTTATGTGACTTATGAAGCTTGCAGTGTGGTCGTCTCCGTACCAGCTCATTTCCTTTGAGGTCGTAATGCGTCGCGATGGTGGTAGCCCAGCGTTCCCACATTCCCGAGGTATCCGACGGGTCCCTTTGGTACACGAACGTCTCGGGAGGCAGGAAGTAGGCGGACATCACTGGATGCATGATCTCTACTTCGTAGTCGACCATCTCTTCGAACGTGACGCCATGCGAGGTGCCGCCCCCGTAGTGTGCGTATAGAGTCTCAAAATACCTCCGGTGATCTGGCGACCCGACGCCGAGGGTTATCGCGTTGTACTGGAACTGTTCAAGGTGTGCGGTAGGCCTCACGTGTAGCTGTAAATTTGCAAAGGACCAGTGTAACCATACATTCGGATCACCAAAGAACGCGCGTAGCGATTCCCATAGGCGTGCGCACGAGGGCAGCAGGGGGGCGGCCGCCTCCCCTAGTCACCTAACAGGGGGGCGCAAAATCTGCTCCATACACTGACCTTGCCCCCCTAGTCAATGGGGGGTGCAAGATCTGCCCCATACGTTGACTTAATAGGGAGGGGGGGGGGGGAGCGCTGCGACGAGCCTTCGCCCCCCCCCCCCCCCCCTGAACGGGAAACCTGCGTACACCTATGGCCATTCCGGCTACGAGAAGAATCGCTAAAGAAATCTGGAGGAACGTATTGCGCTCGATCCAATGTTTTGCAGGAATGGATCGACCTATGTTCTGCGGGAATTAGACGTTTTGCGAAGCAGCCAAGAAGGGTGTGTCGGGCGCGTGGCTATGCTGCGTTGTTTGAGCTGCATTGTTCCGCATCTCAGTTTCAGGTGACTATACTGCATTGAGTGAGCTTTGTATGAAACATCATTGTTTGTGTGAAGCAGCTGTGTTTACAACGTAGGCTTGTCCAGGTATGTCATGTTCGTACATTGGACACTGGAGGGTGGCTTATAGTCCGACGCAACCTTGACATTCGATCTCGCAAGTCATTCTGCGGAATTCCGCAAGCTGGCGGACGGGCTATGAAAGAAAAAATTGACAACTTCTCGTTTCTCAGCACAGAGTTACAAGGAAATCCGTAGAGATTATACAGGAAGAAAACTGCTTGGCTGACGACAAATTCATTCTTGTCCGCGGATCGAACCCGGCACCACTGTCTTTCTGGTTAGCTTGCCCTGTCAATAGAGATAAGTGATAGCGTGAGGGCGAGTTATTCGAGATATCGAAGGAGTGGACGCTGAGCATTGAAACAGCTGGTTATATATATATATATATATATATATATATATATATATATATATATATATATATATATATATGTATATATATATATATATATATATATATCAGTGGCGCTCGCATATTTCCCTATTTCCCTGAGCTGCGGCAATCTTGGAGCATTCACGTCACTGGTGCCTCCGCTGCGACAGGCGGCATCGTGTACCTCGAATGTGTTATCGCTGCGGACGCCATCCGTGTAGAACTCGAAGAGGCACGGCCATCCCCCACTTGTCACTGATCTCCAGCATGCTGGTCAGCACGTCCACGGTGGCGGTGTCACGTGTCTCCGGGTGCTGAGGCCAGTGGAGGTTGGCGTCACGCATGTATCCGCGTAGGCGAGGCACGTAGTCCGTGTCCCGGGTCACAACGTCGTCGCAGGTCTTGAAGAGACGCGCCGCCCTCTGCGCCGCGGTCTGGCCCTCGGCGGGGATGTCCTCGTGCCTGCCAAA